>JAQJVL010002095.1:0-122514 GCA_035578905.1 Stictocephala bisonia
AGGCTATTACATATATATAGATATATTTGTTTTAACCTATTTATTTGTTTAACTTTACTTAATTGTGACGCATGCTATACAACAATGTATTGTGTTTATGGCAATAAAGACTATTATTATTATTATTATTATTAGGTTAAATGGTAAGGTGTAAGAGGAAGGTGTTATGGCAAGTTGTGAGGAGAAGGTGTAAGTGTTAGGTGTAATGGGGAGTTGAATGAGGTGTATGGGTAAGGTGTAGGGGGTAGGTTAAAGGATAAGGTGTAAGAGGAAGGTGTTACGGCAAGTTGTGAGGGGAAGGTGTAAGTGTTAGGTGTAATGGGGAGTTGAATGAGGTGTATGGGTAAGGTGTAGGGGGTAGGTTAAAGGATAAGGTGTAAGAGGAAGGTGTTACGGCAAGTTATGAGGGGAAGGTGTAAGTATTAGGTGTAATGGGGAGTTGAATGAGGTGTATGGGTAAGGTGTAGGGGGTAGGTTAAGGGGTAAGGTGTAAGAGGAAGGTGTTACGGCAAGTTGTAAGGAGAAGGTGTAAGTGTTAGGTGTAATGGGGAGTTGAATGAGGTGTATGGGTAAGGTGTATGGGGTAGGTTAAGGGGTAAGGTGTAAGAGGTAGGTGTTACGGCAAGTTGTGAGGGGAAGGTGTAAGTGTTAGGTGTAATGGGGAGTTGAATGAGGTGTATGGGTAAGGTGTAGGGGGTAGGTTAAGGGGTAAGGTGTAAGAGGAAGGTGTTATGGCAAGTTGTAAGGAGAAGGTGTAAGTGTTAGGTGTAATGGGGAGTTGAATGAGGTGTATGGGTAAGGTGTAGGGGGTAGGTTAAGGTGTAAGGTGTAAGAAGAAGGTGTTAGAGGAGTTAACTTAAATGGTACAAACTGTTTGTTGGTTGGAACAAAGAACTATATATTACAGACAAGAAGGAAACAGAGGTGCGGTAAATGTGTGTCGAATAGTTAGCTCTCCGTTTTACCAGGCATTTGGAAGGGCCAGCACCTTGTCAGTTCCATCCTTATTCCTTCCAAATACTGAAGGATAAATGTAGTAATTATTACTTCAGATTTATAAACATTATGTACATTAGTTTATATTCTTTTTATAACTGCCTCTGAGGCGTTTGCTTCGGCCCTTAGAAAGTGACCTCTGTTTCTTTTTCTTTGTGTGTATATAAATGTATATTGTAGCAGTCATTTTTACGCATACCGAATTTTTCTTCTCTTAGGGCCAACTAAGAAATTATAAAAACGATTGATGTATGCTTAATGAATAAAAATTAAGATAATATTCTGTCAAAAATTATAAAATACTAGCACAATACTCGTCCTTCGTACGGGGTTTACGTTGATTTATAATGTGCTTATTGCATTCAGTCATACAGAACTTGTTCTTACTAGCATCTTTACAGTATAAAAGTGCGTTGTGCCAATGCGTATTTATAAATGTTGATTGTGGTCACGGTACAAATACATGTATGAATGAAGAAGAAGGTAGGTATCACGCGCATCTCCTATGAAGTCACGTCAAATGGCAACAACAAACACAAAAATGTTCTTCTAATTCCCGTAGTTTACAATTCCAGCTAATTAGCGGTGAAAACTTTCCTACTATTTTTGCTGAATACTTCCATGCAATTTTTAGATTTACTTACCAGTATTTGATCGAATAATCAAACCAAGTGATTTCGCCCATATGACGTCACAGTCTACTGCCCAGCCTCGTCGTGATACCTACCGTCTTTTCTAATTACAGTAGTTGTGGTTAGGTTTGGTCCGGTATTTACTTCAGAACTATGCAAGTTGTTTATTTATTCCAACAGCTGATTAACGAAACTATTATAAACAATTAGTTATCAAATTGGTATTGCCATAGGAGTTGCATTGATCTTAGAACCCCTGGGGTGGTTTCCTGATGGAATTTCAAAATAAAGATAGGCCTATGCGTTAGCCAGATACTCTAAGAATGTCCATGCAAAATAGCAGATTAATAGGTTCAGTAGTTTTTGCGTGATTGAGTAACACTCCCACACACCATTCGATTTTTATATAATAGTAGGATTCACAATATCTCAAATTATTCAAAAATTTATAGTGTTTTGTTTCAAATGTTAATGGCCTTGAATAATTTATCAATATTATTTTTTATTTCGACTCACTATGGATCAATAAGAGTTTCATGCAAATTTATTGATTCGCTGATTTTCCTAGCAATTTTACATTATATCACTATCATTTTTGTCTTCTGTCCATTTTCTTTTGTTCGGGTTTTGATATCTGGTGTCACTCCCCAGATGTGCCTTTTTCGGTCTTCAGTGTCAGCTAATTTTACGTCGA
The DNA here is from genome assembly GCA_035578905.1 of Stictocephala bisonia. Classification (NCBI taxonomy): domain Eukaryota; kingdom Metazoa; phylum Arthropoda; class Insecta; order Hemiptera; family Membracidae; genus Stictocephala; species Stictocephala bisonia. Next base: position 2,323 of record JAQJVL010002095.1, read on the forward strand.
TACTAGGTCGTTTTTTAGTTCTTCGGTCCATGGCTGTTGTTCAGTATCATTATTTGTTCGAAGAATTGCGGAAGTTGGCCTTATTAATAATTTATTACTTACAATATATGTTTTTTATACACGTCACAAGAGACATTCTCATCATCATCAGTTATCTACTCCAGTCACTCGGGTGCGTTTAAAAAGTCACAAATGCCAATAATTTAAAAATAAAAGTGACTCTCTGTTTAAATAATATCCGGATTTTTAACCGAACAAATTATTACTTAATATATTTTAAAATGTATAAACATCATAGGCCAATGTGAATTTATTTCTCCACGCCTTCTTTTGCCTGTTATGTACGACACCACTCATGCCTTTATGTTGTTTGGCCTAACAGCATCTTGTGGGCGCTTCGGTAGTCATATCCAGATATATTTTACGTTTTAAACCATTCGATTGTTGATACAAACTCAACAATTAATTAGCATTGCAAAAAAACGAACTTGTACATAGTGATACGTCATCCCTGAGCCCAGACTATCGATTGTAATCAAAACATGAAATTCTACTGAAGATATACAGTACAATATGTATGTATATATACAGGGTGTCCCAAAAGTAAACTTTGGGAAATGGTTATATAGGTCAAAATAAAGAGAAAATCACGAATAACGTCTCCTATGTTTTTTGTTTATTTTCTTTACAAAGGAATTTTTGTCTCCGAGTTATCTCCCGATCTTTATAAAACTCACCATGCATGTCAAGATAATAGAGAACTATTTTTAAAAAAATTCAACTTAATCCAGCTTAAAATTTCAAAATGCGACCTTTTTAAAAGGAAATTGCAGTAAAACAGCAAAAAATTACTAATAACAAGGTTTTTAAATAATTTTATTACAAATCTGTTAGTGTTAAAAAAATTATAAACGAACAAAAAATAACTGAAACACATTGATATTTATTTTGAGAGGCAGCAAAAAGCAATTTGTTTTTAGATTGTTTGCTGCCTGTAAATATAAAAGTCAATGCGTCTCGGTTATTTTTTGCTAAAAAACCATTTAGGTACTGATAAATTTGTAATAAAATGATCTAAAACATTGTGTTCTTAGTACTTTTGTTGCCGCAATTTCACTAAAAATTTAAAATAGCTTTTTTAAAATTTTTTAATTTAAAAATTTTTAAAATTTAAAATAGCCGCCATTTTTAATTTTTAATTGGATAAAGTTGATTTTTTTCTAAAATAGGTATTTATTATTTTAACATGCATAGCGATTTTCATAAAGATTGGTGGAGCCAACTTGGAGATAAAAATTCTTTTGTGAAAAAAACAAAATGGCAAATATCTGGTAAACGAAGCATTTTTGGAAAAACATTGACTTGATCTTTGTTTTGACCTATATATTTTGTCCTGAAGTCGGTACACCCTGAGTATAAAAACGGTCATGATAGTTTAAGTTATGTTTCACTTAGTAAAATTTTTAATTGGTCAATAAAACGATTTTATAGAAAAACAATTATATGTGTGTGTAGTATAAAACACACTTTTTCAAAATAATACTTTTAAAAAGTATGTTTTTATTTTAAAAACCAGTAGTTATTTTTTTACGATTTTTCTTTGTTTTAGAGAACCTTCCCTATTAATATAAACGTCTTACCACTTTGTTTAGTCAAATTAGTCATAATTTCAGAGCCGTCTAGAAAATTAAAAGTACCCATTGAAGTGTAAAAACAATTTCAATTTCAAATGTAAGAGGAAACCACGTGTTTTCGTTCGTCATCATTGTATTCATCTTTCTTTAACATTTATCCCCAATGTTTTATTCAATAAACTCCTAAATCAAGCAGAAGCTTTAGAAAAGAATTTACGTAAAATATTTATTCGTTGATTTTTCTGGAATGGACGAACAGCGGTCGAAAATGTTTACGTACGATATAACTTCTAATGATGATGATGATATCGACGAATGTGCTTTAACTCTTACGTTACTGTTAGGACAGGGAGGAAATAGTGGAGAAAAATATTCATTGCTAAAAAAGCACACAATCGAAAACATAATTACCATGACTACATGATATTTTTATTTATTTACCAATAAAAAGATAAAAAACTGGTGCATTTAATTATCTATATACTATCACAATGAAAAAAGAAACACAAGTTGTATTCAATAATGCGCTAAATGTGTGGCCAGCACCTTGTCAGTCCCTTTCTTACCCCCCCCCCCCCAAATACGTAAGGATAAATCTAGTAATTTTTACTTCATATTTATAAAGATGTACATTAGTTATAATCTGTTAACAACTGTCTGTGAGGCGTTTGCTGTGGCCTTAAGAAAGCGACCTCTGTCTCCATTTTTCTGTGACCACAAACTTGCTCTCTTATGACCATAGTGAACGTGTCAGTGGCAGTTATAAATACATTACAACTAATGTACATCTTTATCAGTGGTAATAATTACTACGTTTATCCTTGAGGATTTTGGGGAATACGGGAAGAACTGCCGACGTGCTAGGCCTGTTATAGCAAACAGGAGGAGTAACCACTCGACACACATTCAACGCAGTGTTGGATCTGATACCCTGGTATTATACACACAATATCACTCCTATTATGATAGTTATTAGGCTGACCCTTAATAACTATCATAATAGGGATACCATAGTCTTTTAACTAAAGAGTAACTAAAGAACTATGCACCAGGATGCACCCATACACGTACAGTGGTACAACCCACCCACCCTCCCATACACGTACAGTGGTACAATCCACCCACCCTGCCATACATGTACGGTGGTACAACCCATCCACCCTCCCATACACGTACAGTGGTACTTTCTTCTCTCTGATGATAACCACCATTTTTAGATAAACTAATATATTATCTTCTAGAGAATAACATTAATGTGCCATTATTCCATTTTAAAATAATATTTACCAGTTATTGTTCATGATTATACCTAATCATAAATAATTATTAATAAGTTATAGTTATAATGTACCATAATATGAACAAAATGTGTATAATCTATAAGTATAAATAAAGCAATTCTCAAACAACAAATTATATTTAATGATGTCTATTTCTATTCATTTAAATATCTTAAATGCTAATCATTGTAATATTTTTCATTCATGTTACAAACCAATAACGTGATTAAGAGAAAATTACTTGCTGCCCCTTCTTAACAGCTGATACTACAGGCAGTACAGTTCTGTATACTTGTCACTTACTGCTTTACTAGGGCACTTGATACGAAACTAGTTTCTTATTTGTAATTTTAACACCAGGAAGAAAGTAAAATTTTGGCTGCTTAAGATTATCGGAGTAAAAGAATTTGGAATGAAGAATGATTTGTATTGAATAATAAATACCAGTTATTTATATGTATATTATGATAATGTTCCCAAACTGTCAGACTGCTGGGAAGTCAAAACATTGCCATAGTAGACATAAAATCTTACCGTGAGTGGAGTAAAACTGTACGGTTCGTGATTTTCATTGTAATAAGTTATAGGGAACACTATAGTATAGTGGACAACAAGTTGTCTTATAAGTTTTGTATCCTAAAATTGCCAACAATGACGTTTAAAGTTTCACAAATAAAAGTGTAACAAAATTTATTAGAATCTTCAGTATGTTAAAAAAATTCAATTCATTGTCCACTATATTGGTTCGTCGCCTTTTAATGTGCACTTTATGAGTTTCGATTCGTTTCCTTTAAATGAATGGCATACTTTCCTCAATTATACTCCCTTATTTTAACAGATGAGTAATGACTGTAATGAAATCCTGTATTATAGTCTATAAACCCTTGTCATGAAAGAAATAGGTCCTTGAAATAGAAACCGATGTTTTGGCGTTCTCATGAGGGAAGACGGTCTTTATTTAAAACAGTTATATTTATTATAAGTAAGGGCGATTCTCAATAGTTATCGCTATCTAAAGCATTATTTGATTACTAGCCGTCAGTAATTATTTCGCTACGGGTTCTCTACGCTTGCTTACCCTTCCCTCCATGGTTCTCTCCAAACCATCACATCTATATAAAATCCTATAATTGTACTTTGAGGTGATATAAAGTAGTGCAATCCTGTTAGAGTTAGTAGAAGTGACCTTAAACACACCAGAATGAAAACCAAATTAGCTAATATTTTGTGTTATGTTTATTTTGTTCGTATCAGCTGTTTAAAATTAATTGTTGCATTAAATGAATGCCGTTGTTATTCTTATCGGGAAAAAAGGAAATTATGAGGGAATATTCCTATCTCTTAGGAATGGCTTTTCGATAAATCCTTTCTTTTTAGGTCTCTATGATACAAAAGAGAACTTCCCTTCAAATTTTATCGGAATTTGTCCAGTGGTTGCGAATATTTCTAATCAATGGAATTAAATATAAATAATAATACATCGTATAATGAATAGCTCGTGGAGGTGTACATTATACATAGGCCGTTTGGTTATTACTCCTGAGAGACTAAGTGACCCTCCATCAACGCACGCACGCACACCGCCAGGGCAGCCCTTGTGAGCTTTTCTCGGCCGCCTGTCATAAATAATTTGCAACTGGGTTGTCTAATACAAAATTGAAATATTTTTACTATCTATTGTTTTCCTTTTTTAAACTAACGTTTTTGTAATCTACGTAAAATTTTGATTAAAACAAGTCTAAATTTTAAATAACTACAACATTTTTAAATATAACATTTAAATGTGTATTTTGTTAACACCGGCATATTATTTAATCATTTAAATACGGAATTTATGTTTTACATTATCATGTTTGGTATTGTTTTTCTCAGATTTTCATGTAGTTACAAAAAGAACAATATCTGGAGAGAAAAATGGAAGATTAAAAGAGTTTTAACCTTGTAGAAGAGTTATAGTGAGTGATTTATGGTAGGGACGGGGCGAGGTCGTTTGCCGCTCCTGAGAGTGTGTGTGTGAGGTAGTGAGGGCTACCTAATCATTCAGGGGCCATAGCTTGCCGGCCAGACCGTAAGTCATGGGAAGCTGAATATAAATAAATCATAGTTCAGTTTTTCGCAAATAATCGAGTGATGTCGAAAAAAGTTGTGAATTAATCGAAGCTACAAACAAAACAATACGACCCGTCATATTTCGTTAACTTTGGAACTACTTGCAAGTGTTTGGACTATCAGAAGACCGGTTGTCATCTGTCCGTCCGTCCCCAAACAATTGTGTGATTTGAACAGTCGTGGTAGTTGACTCTCCTTCCCCGCTTGGCTACCAGGCAGCGCTAGTTATCAGTAGCTGACGCATGTGACCATTTCTTCACTTAAAAACGTTTCGCCCTTATATTTTTTATCACATATGAACGTGCTTTGTATGATACGTGTAACTAGTGCCTCATGAGGTGAGTTTTCCCAATTGGTTTTATTTTATTGAAAAAAAAAAAAAAAAAAAAAAAAAAAAAAAAAAACTGTATTAGAACAATAGTTATTTGTATTTAACAAATAAATTTACGGATAAATTAAACTCTGAAATCAGAGGGGCTAAGACAATTTTGTTCTCTTTAAAAAGGTCAGGTTTAAAATTATAAAATCATAAATAAAGCTTTACATATGCTCCATAAACATTGACCTTATGGAGAATCAAGTAAATTGTGGTGATAGGGAAGAATTTTAAAGAAGAAGGTTTTGAAAATAATAGTGGAATTATGCATACACTGACGACCACTTAAGGATTTAATCCGTTAACTACGTTAAATATTTTTAAAAATGTCAGGTAAAACTAATCACCCATCGGAACAGATTACATAATAAAAAAGTAATTCGTTCCTTCAAATAAGTAATTAAAAAGATATTATTTTAGAAAATATGCTTGAATTATACCTCCTTTGACTCAACTGCATCAGTTATTTCCTAAATGTTCAACTTATTTAATGGTACATTGGCTTTAAAATGTACTACATTAAATTTTAGGTGCTGGTGGTAAAATAATTTGTACGTCGAGAAAAAAAAAATTTTTCTCGACGTACAAAATTTTATTTCAAACTATTTATAAGGATAGTAGATTAATTTATCAGACTTATACTTTAAAAAATAATTTTTCTGTAGTAATTACTTACTTTAATACAATGTTTATTAGTTTATGACAAGAAGAGAGAGTAGCGGAAAAGTGCTAACGGAAAATCCTACTTTGACAACACCGGAGAAAAAAAAGTAAACGTAAAAGCCGATATGTGTATTTATAATGTGTAAAAATAAACCTAGGAGACATATATTTAGGTTGTAAATGCTACCAATACATAATATACTAATTAATAATTTCTTAATGTCATGAATAAATTATACTTTTATTGTATTAGTGTTTTAAAAAAGTTGTATTCAGTCCATTTGTTAAACAAGTACATTTGAAATATAAAATAGTATAAATATGTTAAATCATTTCATTCCGGTTTATTAACGATTTTATTTTATTGTACAACTCAAATTGATAGTTTTAATATGTTAAAATTGTGCGACTGACTTTTGGCATTAATAATCAGTAAAAAAGGCATTTACAACTATATCATTTTAAAATGATAACTATCATCGATATTTTTTATATGTTTACCTTTACTGCAAATAACTCACTTCTTCAACCCCTCAAATTTAATGTTTTATCTCAGACCATTATAAAAATTATATTATACAAAACACTAAGTGGGATAGGAAAATATACTAAAACATTTGCTTGTTTTAATCTCTCAAAACATCCCAAAGCTTGGCCAGGGATTTTAGAAATATCCTGCGCATCAATATTATTAATTATTCATACATAAGGAAACCCTAAACTAATATGTGACGGCGTAAGACGCAATTCAGCTACACACGTGTATTGCATGAATTGCCTCACTAATGGTGAAGGCACCATTGGTCTAGTAAGAACCTGCCAATGAATATATGTATTTATTGAACCTACACAGATAATCGGCTTAGTTCTAGTAATACAGTTTGTTGTCAGTGATCTATAGATGTGTGACTTGCTTGAGAAATAACTAACAATCCTGTATAAGGCCTCAACAGGTAATTCGTCAGAATCAATTAAGTTTTTAATGGTGAACAGCCCTCTACCTGGCCAGTGCCATAGAGAAAAATAAACAGAGGTCGCATTCTTTCTTATGGCCGCATAGAACACCTCAGTGGCAGTTATAAACATATTTTAACAAGTGTTCATCTTTATAAATCTAAATTAATAATTACTACATTTATCCTTCGGTACTTGGGGGGGGGGGGGGGGGGGGAATAAGGAAGGAACTGACAACTGACGTCTCACTAAACAAAGTAAATACAATAGAATTAGATGTATTATGGTGATCGATATATATAAAATACGCTTACCCACAGAGAAGAAAGAAACAGAGGTCACATACTGTAGTGCGCTAAATCTGTGCTGAGTTAGTGTGTCGGTAGTCATTTCTCCAGTTTGCCGTGCGATGTCGAGGGCCAACACCTTGTCAGTCCCTCCCAACTCCAGGTTAGACGTAGTAATTATTACTACAGATGTATAAAGATTTACATTAGTTGTAATCTATTTATAACTGTCACTCACGCGTTCGCTGTGGCCAAAATAAAGCGACCTATGTTTCTTTTTCTCTGTGGTTTACCATATCTAGACCAGAGGGTCTTTCAAAGTGAACTACTTACTATTTGTACCTTGTTGTAGTTATGATGTGTGGCACAGTACCGTCCTTCGTACGTGATTTACGTTGTGCTAATTGTTTTCAGTAATAAAAACATGGATGAAATAAGTTAACTCTAGGTCGTTTAAACAATTTATAATATGATAATACTGATGTTATGATAACCATGATCGTAATAGTATTGATCAAACCGTAAACTTACCACTTGTCTTTGCGTGATGGGTAACACATACACAGACAGACAGAGGCTATTAAATTTTTATATAATAGTAAGATGTTATTTTCATTTGACTGTAGGTCCACCAAAACGTAGTTTGAAAATGATGAAATTTGTACCTAATTTAGGTCCAACCTTCATAATTTACTTTTCTTTTATAGGAATGCCAAAAATATTGTGTGAGGTAGAGACATTTAAGGGTGCTCGTCCTGGTGCCCAGTTTAGTGGCTTAAGGAATTTAGTTCCAGATTTTATCGCAACTGCCGGTAATAATAGTAAAGATCCTGACTCACTAACGAACAAGCAATGTACTCCACTCCCCCCTCACCCCTTATAGCCCCGCCGGCCCTGCTCCGCCCCGCAAATTCGATAGATGGACATAGCTCCCTCATTTATAGTAAACTATAGCAACTAATTTTATATACATTATTAATCTACTTTTTAGCCAAAGATAACTGTACAAATTTCAAATTGAAATTTGAACGAATTTATAGAAAAATAATTAGTAACACTTTAAAATATGTATTTTATTTTTGAAGATTTACTATATACTAGGTTGATTAGTATCTTTTGTCCACTATATTCTAAAAATGTTCATAAAATATATCAAACGGTTTGTTCGTGAGTTCATAAAGGCCAAATTAGTCACTTTTGGCAGCCATGTCACGATAAAGAAATGTTTTCCCGTGACACGTTTATTACTAAAAACATCGATACTAAACATTTTATTCAAAAAAATTTCAAGAATAACTTTCGATCGAGCACCCTTAAGGATGTACGTTTAACAAAGTTATTTATAATATTACACTGGATTTTCCAGCTTTTAGTGGACTATGGTTTTACACAGAGATAAAAAAGTTGACTAAATTTGCTTAAGTTCTTAGAACAGGTTCAATGCTATAAGTAATACATGCACTTAAGCAATACACTGCTAACCACTATGTCAATAATCAGTGTCGGACTATTAAATATGACAAATAAATAAACAACAGCCCCATGCTTCTTTGACCGCCTTCAAAAAGAAGATACACTTGCAACATTGAAATGTAAAGCTAAAAGCCACTTTTTAGTTTGAAGGCGCAGTCGTAGACTACGTTCTGCAAATCCACGACTTACGAAGCCAGTAAACTGACGTTCTACATTGAATACAAATAATTCCACTACTAGCAAGCGTTTGATCCACTGTCATATTTGAAAGTGAGTTATAACAATCTTATTTACTATTACATTAAATGAGTTATAACATAACTCATCAATATAACAACTCAACTACGCCTTTGCCTTACTGAAGGACAAATTTTGGGTCTTTTCTGGAATAGGACCGCCTCTTGTAAATATATATTGTAGCCTACCCAAAGTTACTTTGACATATTCATAAGGCTTTTACGCACATAATACATCGATCAATGAAAAACGTGATATATATATATATATATATATATACATATAGTGTGACATCTAGAGTGGCCTCTATCCTGGGAACCGGTGATGCGGAAGTAATGGATGGGTCGCTGACCACCTGCTCTGCTTGTTTACAACCTTTGGGGCACAATGGCTTACGCATGAACGCCCCTTACCTCTTCAATGGACTTCTAGAAGGTTCTAGGTTGACGAGCCAGCTCTGTCATGGAACTTCGGGCGCAGGGGAATTCAAGAAGCTTCTAGATGGAGACCTGCAGGTGATATATACGGCCCGGATACCAGCGTCAGTCAGTCAGTCAGTCAGTCAGTCAGTCTAGAGCCTACAGCCGGGTGTTTGCAGCGACAGTGAGCGAGTTCTACAGTGCGAGTGAAGTGTCCGAGTATAGTGAAGTGGTCTACGGAGAAGTTACCGGTGAGTGGTTCGTTGTGGGGATCAACGAAGGAGCAGTGCGGTACTTGTGGACGACTTCTGAAGGGACACTGAAGAACCTGTGAGTGAACTGTTAGCTTTGGACTGTAGGTAGTAGGGAATCTAGTAAAGTCAATTAGTAGTCAGTAATTGTAAATAATAGTAGGGAATCTAGTAGAGTCACTTTATAGTTAGTAATTATTGTAAATAATAGTAGAGAATCTAGGAAAGCCACTTTATAGAGCTAGGAATTGTAATTAAAAGAAAGGAATTTAGTAAAGTCACTTTGCAATTAGTAGTTGTAATTATTGATGCCATCGAAGATTGTAAATATAAATTAGTTTAACTGTAACAGTAGGCCTAATAGTAAATTGTACTTTTCACAATAGTTAAAGTTAAGGAATTAATCCATTTAATTATAATAAGTTAATTTTATAGATTCAATAAATTTAGTAATTGTTTAGTATATCGTGTTGCTTATTTGTAAAACCCACATAGTGATTAATTATTTATAAATTAGGACGTAAAACACGTCACACTGGTGTCAGAAGTGGGATAGATTTGTTGAGCAACACGTTTAATATTTTTATTTATTGTTAAGCTGTTTAGTGAATTCATTTACTGTAATTCTATATTGTTCAGACATAGTTTTGCAAAAGAACGATGGCATCTAGTGTAGTTAAGTTAGTAGACTTAAAAGTGGCTGATTTAAAGCGGGAGTTAGAAGAAAGGGACTTAGATCATACTGGAACAAAATCAGTTTTAGTGATTAGACTTAAGCAGGCAACATTCCTTTTTGAAACTGAAGCTAGTTCACTTAAGTCTATGATTAAAAGAAATGCAGAGGAATTACAAAGTGACTTAAAAGGAAATATCGAGAAATTACAAAGTGACTTAAAAGGAAATGTCGAGAAATTACAAAATGACTTAAAAGGAAATGCAGAGAAATTGCATAGTGACTTAAAAGAAGTGAAAGATGACTTAACCGAAAAACTAAATAGTACTTGTAAAACCTTAAAGGAAGAGTTAGCTACAGAATTTAATTATAAAATTTGCAAAGTTGAAGACGAATTTAAAAAACAATTAGATGACTGTTCGAAGCAATTAGTTGATAGGATTAGGTTTTTAGAAGAAATGGTTCAGGGGAGGAAGGAGTCAATAACCTGCAACGAACCACCTGGGATCTCAGGAAGTGGACAGCAACCGCCCAGCCTGGAACCTCGGTCCAGTGTGAGTCCACCCGTAAATAACGCAAGTTTGCCAACCTTTGACGGAAAGATGTCCTGGGAAGATTTTATTACTTTGTTTGAGACTGCCGCTGCTGTCTACAATTGGCCATCATCAGCGAAGGCGTCCATGTTGTGCCTTTCACTTCGTGGAGAAGCTCTGAGCGTACTGCAAACCGTTCCACCTGCTGAGCGACAGAATTACGAAGATTTGATTAGACGGTTGGAAATGCGGTTCGGACATAAACACATGGAACTGGTCTACAGATCTCAGCTCAGGAGTCGTCACCAGAAGTCCAATGAGAGTCTTCAAGAATTCGAAGCTGACATCGCACGATTAGTGAGGGGCGCTTATCCCACAGTGGACGAAGCTGTCTACGAGAGCCTATCCATTGAAAGGTTCCTCGATGGGCTGCGGGATGCTGAGACGCAGCAGGCTGTAAGGTTGGCCCGGCCTAACACTTTAAACGAGGCCCTGACGCAAGCCTTAGAGTTTGAGGCCGTAAAGCAATCCGTCCGGGGCCAGGCACGTCTGCAAGGAGTCTACGCAGAGGAAGAAGAACCTATGAAGATAGAAGACATCGTAAGAAAAGGGCTTGATGCCCTGAGGGACCGGAAGAAGGAGATTCACTGTTGAGGGTGTGGAGAGTTAGGCCATTACCGAAGTAAATGCCCGAGTAAAACCTCTCGGGGGCAGAGGCAGGGAAAACTAAACAGGGTTGATGGGAAGGGGCAACTGTCAACCCAGCGTCTTCAAGAATACAACTTCACCTCTGAACACCGACGAGGGAGAAACCATTCCAATGCCGACGCCCTGTCTCGCCGACCTTGCCCAGAGGGTTGTAAGCACTGCTCCAAGGTAGAAGAAAGGAATCCATCCGTGGAAGTGCGTTGTGTCTCTTTGGAGCCAGCTAGTGGATGGGAGCCGGAAGAACTCCGTAAAGAACAGCTTGAGGATAGTGAGGTTGGACCACTGCTGCGGGAGAAGGAATCGGGGGCTCGTCCTAGCTGGGAAGACATTGCAGCTAGGAACCATGTGTATAAGAGCTACTGGGCACAGTGGGACTCAATGAAGGTTAAGAACGGAGTGCTTATAAGAATCTGGGAGGCCCCTAATGGTAGGAAGCAGATTGAACAGATTGTGCTCCCCAGAAGTAAAAGAAAGGAAGTGCTGGAGGAGATCCACAATGGAGCATCTGGTGGGCACTTAGGTGTCAACAGAACGGTGGACAAGCTACGTCAGCGGTTCTACTGGTTGAACTTGAGGGCTGATGTAGAGAAGTGGTGCCGCCAATGTGATATCTGTACTGGAAGCCGAGGGCCACAAACAAGAAGTCGAGGCAGAATGCAACAGTACAACGTTGGGGCACCCTTCGAGAGGATCGCCATCGACATCGCCGGTCCATTTCCCATGTCAGATGCAGGAAATAAATATCTCCTGGTGGTCATGGACTACTTTACGAAATGGCCAGAAGTATACGCCATACCAAATCAAGAAGCAGCAACAGTGGCTGGGTGCTTGGTGAACGAATTCATCTGTCGGTATGGAGTGCCACGTGAGCTGCACAGCGACCAAGGGACGAACTTCGGATCCTTGTTGATGAAGGAGGTGCTTCAGCGTCTCGGAGTGCACAAGACACGGACCACTGCGCTTCATCCGCAATCTGATGGGATGGTCGAGAGATACATAAAGACACTCGTTGGACACCTCAGGAAAGTTGTGTCCACCAATCAGCGGGATTGGGATCGGAAGGTGCCCATTTTCCTCCTGGCGTACAGATCTTCGGTCCACGATACTACGGGTTTCACCCCAGCGAGGATGATCTTCGGAAGGGAGCTGCGGCTGCCTAGTGACCTCATGTTCGGCCTGCCACCTGACGCAAAGCAGCCCGCAACGGACTACGCCTGTGAGCTCGTCGACCACCTACACGACACTCACGAGTTCGCTCGTCAGCACCTAAAAATGGCCAGTGACAAAATGAAAGCTCGCTACGACCGGCAAGCCAATTCGACTGGATTCCAGGTGAACGACCTGGTGTGGCTCTACAGTCCCCTCCGGAAAAAGGGGAGATGCCCGAAATTTCAACAGGATTGGCAAGGACCTTATCGGGTAGTGACACGAATCAACGATGTGGTCTACAGGATTCAAAGACACCCTAGAGGCAAGATGCTTGTGGTCCACCTTGATCGCCTAGCACCGTACCATGGAGCGGAAGCTGATCGGGACGATCAGCCTTAAGGAGGGGGCAGTGTGACATCTAGAGTGGCCTCTATCCTGGGAACCGGTGATGCGGAAGTAATGGATGGGTCGCTGACCACCTGCTCTGCTTGTTTACAACCTTTGGGGCACAATGGCTTACGCATGAACGCCCCTTACCTCTTCAATGGACTTCTAGAAGGTTCTAGGTTGACGAGCCAGCTCTGTCATGGAACTTCGGGCGCAGGGGAATTCAAGAAGCTTCTAGATGGAGACCTGCAGGTGATATATACGGCCCGGATACCAGCGTCAGTCAGTCAGTCAGTCAGTCAGTCAGTCTAGAGCCTACAGCCGGGTGTTTGCAGCGACAGTGAGCGAGTTCTACAGTGCGAGTGAAGTGTCCGAGTATAGTGAAGTGGTCTACGGAGAAGTTACCGGTGAGTGATTCGTTGTGGGGATCAACGAAGGAGCAGTGCGGTACTTGTGGACGACTTCTGAAGGGACACTGAAGAACCTGTGAGTGAACTGTTAGCTTTGGACTGTAGGTAGTAGGGAATCTAGTAAAGTCAATTAGTAGTCAGTAATTGTAAATAATAGTAGGGAATCTAGTAGAGTCACTTTATAGTTAGTAATTATTGTAAATAATAGTAGAGAATCTAGGAAAGCCACTTTATAGAGCTAGGAATTGTAATTAAAAGAAAGGAATTTAGTAAAGTCACTTTGCAATTAGTAGTTGTAATTATTGATGCCATCGAAGATTGTAAATATAAATTAGTTTAACTGTAACAGTAGGCCTAATAGTAAATTGTACTTTTCACAATAGTTAAAGTTAAGGAATTAATCCATTTAATTATAATAAGTTAATTTTATAGATTCAATAAATTTAGTAATTGTTTAGTATATCGTGTTGCTTATTTGTAAAACCCACATAGTGATTAATTATTTATAAATTAGGACGTAAAACACGTCACAATATATATATATATATATATATACATAGGTATTTGTCAAACAAACTGTTTTTGTCTGAGAAAAATATCAACGAGCGTAGCACCAAACGTTAGTTCAGATAGAAATTCGAACCTTGGATCTTGCACTCAGGATTCCGATACCTTGGCTATTGAGCCATCACAAACAAGTGGTCAAAGACCATTGTCCCAACACGTTGCTCGGTCGCGAATAATGAGTCTACATGTGTGTGTGTGTTTTTTTATTTTATTTATTTATTTTTTTATACAAAACAAAGACCTTAACACAGGTCAACGAGAGTGTTCACAAGGTTAGTGTTGTTTTCATCTAGAAAAAAATCACAAATCTATGGTACATGTTATGAAAACATAATAAAACTAGAAAACATTCTTTTTTTTTTTTTTTTTTTTTTTTTTAGCTATTTATCGGAGTGTTGACAATTGCTTAATCAATCCCGAATTTTAAAACGATTTACTGTCATTAATTCTCTTAATATTTACATTACTCGAAATAGATTACTTATATATTTTTTTTTCAATCCATATGACACGAAGTCTAGCTGACAAGTATAAAATTGAAATTTGTCAGGAACAATACAATGGTTTGTTTTGATTGCACTTTGAGATTTCTGCCGGCATATAAATTACACTATATGTACCGAGATTGAAGGTTGTTTTCCAAGAAACCACTACGAGGCCTACGAACAATACAAGCACACCATTGTTTTTCTCGTTTAGTCCTACATTTGACATGTGCACAAATTTTAAATCACTGCATCATTAACGCATTTAAAAGTAATGCATCGAACTAAACATGTCATAAAGATTAAAACGTGACCAAGTAATGTGTCGTAACTAAACATGTCATAAGGATTAAAACGTGACCAAGTAATGCATCGTAACTAAACACGTCATAAGGATTAAAACGTGACCAAGTAATGTATCGTAACTAAACATGTCATAAGGATTAAAACGTGACCAAGTAATGTATCGTAACTAAACATGTCATAAGGATTAAAACGTGACCAAGTACTACATCGTAACTAAACATGTCATAAGGATTAAAACATGACCAAGTAATGTATCGTAACTAAACATGTCATAAGGATTAAAACGTGACCAAGTAATGCATTGTAACTAAACATGTCATAAGGATTAAAACGTGACCAAGTAATGTATCGTAACTAAACATGTCATAAGGATTAAAACATGACCAAGTAATGTATCGTAACTAGACATGTCATAAGGATTAAAACGTGACCAAGTAATGTATCGTAACTAAACATGTCATAAGGATTAAAACATGACCAAGTAATGCATCGTAACTAAACATGTCATAAGGATTAAAACGTGACCAAGTAATGCATTGTAACTAAACATGTCATAAGGATTAAAACGTGACCAAGTAATGTATCGTAACTAAACATGTCATAAGGATTAAAACATGACCAAGTAATGTATCGTAACTAGACATGTCATAAGGATTAAAACGTGACCAAGTAATGTATCGTAACTAAACATGTCATAAGGATTAAAACGTGACCAAGTACTACATCGTAACTAAACATGTCATAAGGATTAAAACATGACCAAGTAATGCATCGTAACTAAACATGTCATAAGGATTAAAACGTGACCAAGTAATGTATCGTAACTAGACATGTCATAAGGTTTAAAACGTGACCAAGTAATGCATCGTAACTAAACATGTCATAAGGTTTAAAACGTGACCAAGTAATGAATCGTAACTAGACATGTCATAAGGTTTAAAACGTGACCAAGTAATGCATCGTAACTAAACATGTCATAAGGTTTAAAACGTGACCAAGTAATGTATCGTAACTAGACATGTCATAAGGTTTAAAACGTGACCAAGTAATGAATCGTAACTAGACATGTCATAAGGTTTAAAACGTGACCAAGTAATGAATCGTAACTAAACATGTCATAAGGTTTAAAACGTGACCAAGTAATGAATCGTAACTAAACATGTCAATTAGGATTAAAACGTGACCAAGTAATGAATCGTAACTAGACATGTCATAAGGTTTAAAACGTGACCAAGTAATGAATCGTAACTAAACATGTCATAAGGTTTAAAACGTGACCAAGTAATGCATCGTAATTAAACATGTCATAAGGTTTAAAACGTGACCAAGTAATGAATCGTAACTAGACATGTCATAAGGTTTAAAACGTGACCAAGTAATGCATCGTAACTAAACATGTCATAAGGTTTAAAACGTGACCAAGTAATGAATCGTAACTAAACATGTCAATTAGGATTAAAACGTGACCAAGTAATGCATTGTAACTAAATATGTCATAAGGATTAAAACATGATCAAGTAATGCATCGTAACTAAACACGTCATAAGAATTAAAACATGACCAAGTAATGCATTGTAACTAAATATGTCATAAGGATTAAAACGTGACCAAGTAATGCATCGTAACTAAATATGTCATAAGGATTAAAACGTGACCAAGTAATGCATTGTAACTAAACACGTCATAAGAATTAAAACATGATCAAGTAATGCATCGTAACTAAACACGTCATAAGAATTAAAACATGACCAAGTAATGCATTGTAACTAAATATGTCATAAGGTTTAAAACGTGACCAAGTAATGAATCGTAACTAAACATGTCAATTAGGATTAAAACGTGACCAAGTAATGCATTGTAACTAAACACGTCATAAGAATTAAAACATGATCAAGTAATGCATCGTAACTAAACACGTCATAAGAATTAAAACATGACCAAGTAATGCATTGTAACTAAATATGTCATAAGGATTAAAACGTGACCAAGTAATGCATCGTAACTAAATATGTCATAAGGATTAAAGCGTGACCAAGTAATGCATCGTAACTAAATATGTCATAAGGATTAAAGCGTGACCAAGTAATGCATCGTAACTAAATATGTCATAAGGATTAAAACGTGACCTAGTAATGAGTCGTATTACCTCTAAAAGCCAAGAAAACGTTGTTTAGGAAATTGATAAGAACTTTTTTATTTTGAAAAGTTTATATTCTGGAATTTTTATAAACATATAAAATACTCCTGTCTAACATTTATTAAAATATAAATGCCATTCATGAACAGTTTTTTCAGCACTTGTGTAAAGTTGATGCACAGTGAAAACTGGTTAAAATTCATGGGATATTTTGTTCCAACTAGGATTTAAATTATTAAAAATTATAATAAAATTTAAAAATGAATATGTCATAACGTAAAATTAAACGAGGAGAACAATAGTGTGATTGTATTTTCGTAGGCTTCTTAGTTTCTTAGAAAACAAGAAATCGAGTAGGATATCCATAGTGTTTGCGCCGAAAGTAGTAGAAAGTTTCTTTTAGCTTCTTCCAAAAAAGAATGAATTAACCTCATAAAATGTATCACGAATGTCAGCAACTTAAGGCGTAAATATTATAGTCATATGTAATTTTATGATTCAAAATGTAATGCTTCACTCAAGTAGGAAGTAGGCTACTTCGTGCCCCCTAGTGTGATATAAACTATTGATGTGTTTACAGGTCTCCTGTTAATGCGTGTCTTAGTATTTATGTAGTTAGCAGGCTACTTTTAACATAAAAAATGTTAAAGTCTAAAGGAAATGACAACTTTCTACATTTTCAGCCTATGATCATTAACTTTAGAGGCAAAATTGTTTAACAATCAAAAATGAAAATTGATAAAAGGCTAAGTTGTTAATGAATTAATGGTATAATATTTTTAATTACACCAAATATTTATTTAAAATTTTGCGTAACGGTGTGAGAGTGTTAGCCGTATTAGGATGAATTACTAATGCTACAAATATTATTTGGAACAATAATTTTCCTGAGATGAATACATAATATTCCTTTGTGAATTCGTTGGGACTGAGGATGGTAAGTACAGTTTCTGGAATATCTGCTCCTTTGTATTTACTACTGTAAATTTGTGCAGCGTAACGGTAACTTGTGCGTAATAGATCTTTGATAAATAATGTAAAACTTAGTACTGTCTTCATAGTTTTCATTTATTTATTTATATTTTACTCTTTTTATTTGTTTTATTTTTTTTTTTAATTTTGAGTAACATTTTTTTTACTATCATCAATTAATAAGGATAATAGATAACTTACATACTTTACTAATTTTCTATATAACGGATTTTTCGCAAATATATTTCTACAACATAGGTAAGTTGATCTAAAAATAAACAAAAAATACTTATGTGGTGAATTACTTCTTATCCACTTTAGGGCAGCAACGTTTAGCTACTTCATTAACAAACGAACGGAAAATGGGTTTAAACTTAAAAAGTAAACAAATCATTTTAGTCAACTCCGAAGCACTAAATTTCTACAATCCGGGCATTCAATTCATAAAATGGCATGAGATTCTAAAAATGAGCAAAATATGATTTTGTGCAATGCAGGTAAAAATACAAAAATAACCAACAGTATCGAGGTTAACAATTTGTTTACTACGTAGAATACTACACTGATTTTAATAAACAACAGTTATTAGTAATAAACAGACAATTTACAACCTATTTTTTCTTGAAAAGACACGAATATCAGGAAATGCATTAAAAAGTAGGTCTACATATTACAACATGAATTTGAATTGTTAACTTCAGAAGTTGAGATGGCAGAATTATGTCTTTAGTTTTATATAAAACAAGAACAAAATAAAGTCCTAAAAGCAAGCAGCTGGATTCATTTTGTTAATAACATACCATTTCCAATGGACACCTTTCCAAGGGTGTTTCTATTCAAACTTCTTAATTAAAGCTATTTCAGTAAATTAAAAATTATATTTTTAATTCTGCTTATAATTTACTGTCTGATGAGATGTTATTACTGTGAGTACTGCCATGTTCAGAAAACAAGTTTTTTACACTTTCACAATCAGCTGTTATTTGTACATAGTAAAACAAAACTAAAGGTTTCACGCCTTATCCCTTTTAAGGCCGGCAGCCGTACTAGGAACCCGCCAGCCTTTTTCAAGGTTCTGGCTCGTTATTATTCCAAACACCATAAATTCCGAGCTTCAGTATGGTCAACACGAGAAAACCAAAAATGTTTGTTCTTAAGAGTGAAATATTTTGTTTTTATATATTTTTACAACTTAACACGCCCCTTAATATACACTTCCATTATTACTTGAGTAATTTTATCAAAACCAGATTGATTTTATAACTAATTAAACTGTTACTGAAATGAAATTTAAAATTTTTAACTTTTTATTAAATTTTTTTATAGTGTAGTTTGTTAAGGGTCAGCTTGATAAGCAGAGGTTTCCAGTTTAATCTCAGTCACAAAAAAATGTTGAAAGGAATCAGCTGATAGCCACCAGCTGTTTAATTTGTCATTTGATTGCTAATTAATTCCTCTGTCAGCCATGATTTGTTACAGTTTACATTCACTCATACAAATTCACCCCTCTCAATCGAAATCCATATTTGCCCATACATTGATGAATTACATCACATAAATAAAGTAATAATCAAGCACTTTTATAATATAAATAGGCCTGCACTTAATAAATATAATGGTGAAATAAATACTTATTTGATTGAGATGAATAAAACCTAAAATCCGATTAAAATTTTTATAATCAAGCGTGTCATTGTGTTCACTTGTTTAAGTACTCTTGTTTAGTAATACTTTTTTTACAGTCATAGATATGTATTTTAGGTTTCTTGCTTTAAGGAACCTGAAAGTATTTATATATTATACGTTAAATGTAAACAAATTAGATTAAACGGATTCTTCGTTAGGTGCATATTCGAGCCTCTACGTAATTTGTCAAAATTGTAACTCTACGAGGCACATGGAAAAGGACTCCCCTTTATGGTCGACTAATTTCGGTGACTATGTAAGAGAGCTTAATATTTTGAATAGGGCCTATTCTACGAAGCCTGTGTATAATAGGGCTAGTCGCTGACTGTTGGTTACAATGGATATGTGAAAGAGGGCTTATCACTAAGTGTGAACTACACAGTATATGTAAAAGAGGGATTGTCACTCAGTGTAGGCTACAAAGGGTATGTAAAAGAGGGCTTGTCACTAAGTGTAGGCTACAATGGATAAGTAAAAGAGGGCTTGTCACTAAGTGTGAACTACACAGTATATGTAAAAGAGGGATTGTCACTCAGTGTAGGCTACAAAGGGTATGTAAAAGAGGGCTTGTCACTAACTGTAGGCTACAATGGATAAGTAAAAGAGGGCTTGTCACTAAGTGTGAACTACACAGTATATGTAAAAGAGGGATTATCACTCAGTGTAGGCTACAAAGGGTATGTAAAAGAGGGCTTGTCACTAACTGTAGGCTACAATGGATAAGTAAAAGAGGGCTTGTCACTAAGTGTGAACTACACAGTATATGTAAAAGAGGGATTGTCACTCAGTGTAGGCTACAAAGGGTCCTATGTAAAAGAGGGCTTGTCACTAACTGTAGGCTACAATGGATAAGTAAAAGAGGGCTTGTCACTAACTGTAGGCTAAAATAGATAAGTAAAAGAGGGCTTGTGTGAGTGTAAGCTACATAGAGTATGTAAATGTGGTGATAAACACCTGACAAAACCTGAACTGTTTACATAAACAGGGTGTCAAATAAAGCTGTACAATAACTCAGTTGTTTGAATAAATTTAATTATTTTTGTGCCACTCATTGTAGCACAATAAATTATCAGCGTTAAAAATAGCCATTTAGTCGTAATGAAAATGGTAAAATTAATTACATATTGATCTCCTTTGGTCTATTAATATAATCGATGGCATCGTTTGTACATCAATTAAATAGATACAATTATCTGTCGTTTAAATGTATTATAAGTACAAATTTATCTGTTTATTTTATCAGGCAATGTTAATACTGTAATTAATAGCGTCCCCTTCTCCCTCTAACCCCTTCCCCCACTTCGATATGGTAATAGGCCTATATGAAGTCAGCTTGTTTGACATGCAGACAATAAATTTACTGTAATCACTTTTGCCACTTACATAAATGTATTAAGTTACTTTTCTTTGTCGTTATTTTATCTTACGTAGCTCTCTTATCATCGTTGTACTGCTTGGATATAAATAAATATTTTGAGTGCTTTGTAGGCCTAACCTAGCTAAATTATAAGAATATTTTTTGAGAATTTATGCTTTTATATCAAAGTCTGTTAAAAACAAAATCTAATTTTAAAATAATGTGAATTAGGCCTGCAAAGGCCCACTAAAAACAATTAGCCTATCATACAACTGCGGTAAAAAAACTTTGCCTTTTTTAGATACAGTTTCATAAAAACATTCGTATTTCCTAAACAATCTCTTCCTGTTTAGCGTCAGTAATGTATTTTTCAAGCTTTACAACTGAATTTTAGCCTACACTAAAATTAGATTGCCAGACTCTTAACATAAAATATAGGGTCTTTTCTATGTGTCCCCGCATTTAAAATTATTTTCTATAGCCACCAAGATCGAGAAACATTGAATCCTAACCTAACCTAACCCAAGCTGATAACGAGTGCTACACAAGCTGATCACGGGTGCTACCTAAGTTGATCACGTATGCTACCCTAGCTGATCTCGGATGCTACCCTAGCTGGTCAAGGGTTGCTACACAAGCTGATCACGGGTGCTACCAAAGTTGATCACGTACGCCTATGCTACCCTAGCTGATCTCAGATGCTTCCTTACCTGATCAAGGGTTTGCTACACAATATCATCACGGGTGCTACCAAAATTGATCACGTATGCTACCCTAGCTGATCTCGGATACTTCCTTAGCTGATCAAGGGTTGCTACACAATCTCATCACGGGTGCTACCAAAGTTCATCACGTATGCTACCCTAGCTGATCTCGGATGCTTCCTTAGCTGATCAAGGGTTGCTACACAATCTCATCACGGGTGCTATCAAAGTTCATCACGTATTCTACCCTAGCTGATCTCGGATGCTACCCTAGCTGATCAAGAGTTACTACACAAGCTGATCACGGTTGCTACCGATCACGTATGCAACACAAGGGTTGCTACACAAGCTAATCAAGAGTTGATATACAAGCTGATCACGGTTGCTACCGATCACGTATGCAACACAAGGGTTGTTACACAAGCTGATCAAGAGTTGCTACACAAGCTGATCACGGTTGCTACCGATCACGTATGCTACACAGGGGTTGCTACAAAGCTGATCAAGAGTTGCTACACAAGCTGATCACGGTTGCTACCGATCACGTATGCTACACAAGGGTTGCTACACAAGCTGATCAAGAGTTGCTACACAAGCTGATCACGGTTGCTACCGATCACGTATGCAACACAAGGGTTGCTACACAAGCTGATCAAGAGTTGCTACACAAGCTGATCACGGTTGCTACCGATCACGTATGCTACACAAGGGTTGGTAGGCTACACAAGCTGATTACGTTAACTTATCACAAATTCTTTACTGCCTGTATTAATACCTATTAGAGTCACTTTCTGTAATATTGAATGAAAATGTGGCTATAGAATATGAATTGAAAATGCGGGGACACAAGAGAAAAGACCCAAATATTTACTATTTACCCTATAATCCACACTTTAAAGCAGGCGCCTGTTTTTGTAGAAGTAAACAATAAGTCTATATAGTTGTATATTCATTTTATGCTTTATATGACTTTCATATTCTCAACTCAGTTCTGTATGACTAAGTAAGAAACTTGCTAACTTAGTTTGTAAATAGTTTATTAGCTACTAAGTCATTTGGAAACAATAATCAAACCATAGTTTAGTTCTTTTAATTTTTTCTGTAATTTATTACATACAAAAGTGTGAGTTTTAGACATTACTATTATATAGTTTATGACAAAGAAAAAATAAGTGTGAAAAAAAATCAGAAAATATAATAGGGCTCAATTAGAATATGAAAGAAAATGAAGTTATAACTGAACTTAGGGCAAATAAAGTGTTGTCTGTGATGATTACCATAAAAATACCTTATTCTGTCATAATTTCAAACTGCAGTAATTTTATTGTTATTTACGAGTATTTTAACACGTTTGTTCTGTACACCGAGATTTAAAAAATAATAGACTAAACTAAACTAAACGCATAGTAACTCTATTGTTATTATGCGAAGGCATTTGGAATGGCAAATGAAGTCTGTCGATGCCTTAAAGATGGTTAGAATGAAATGTTAATCAGTGCAGACTGAACGCTGGAGGACACTTTGTCCCCAAACATACGTGATAGCTTTATAATAAACAATGTATCTTAGAATTGCTTGACCAGGAGAGGAGTTCCAACATGGAGTCTTACAACTTAGGTGAGGTAGGATCGTGATGAACATCGATCACTACAGATTGTTCTAGAGGCCTTGAATCACATTCAGAGTGCAGTGACGGATATGCCACAGGCTAGTGTGTGGTAGAACTTGATGAGTGTTACCTGGTGACACCAAACCCGCCCTGTATTGATCTATACAGTTTCACTGTGTTGTAGAGAGCTTGAAGCACCTTCAGAGTGCAGTGACGGATATGCCATAGGTTAGTGTGTGGAGGAACTTGATAAGTGTTACCTGGTGACACCAAACCCGCCCTGTATTGATCAATACAGATTCTCTGTTTAGTAGAGGTTTTGATGAACCTTGAGACTGCAGTGACGGAGGCATCCAATGTGGTTGTGTGGCTAGTTTCATGACAGCTTGCTCACTGGTGACTGCAGTAAGCTTGCTCGCATGTGTGGAGTCCGGCCCCCTCGACACAATAAAGCTGCCGACCTACCCACCCCATCCATAATTCATCCTTTGCAGTCATTTTGTTCCGCGGGGAATGTGGAAGATTCAAATGAGTCTGTGAACCGTCCAATGGTCAGAGTGTGGGCGTGCCCTGTGCCATGATTGGAGGAGACCTGTGGTGGCCCTATAGGTCGGGCCCCAGGGGGAGGGGCCCGCGCCGACGTGTCGGCTCAGTCGTCAGTAGCCCGCCGCGTGTGGACGAGAGTGTGTGTGTGCAATGTGTTGCTTGCTGCTATGAGTTGCCCCGAAGTGGTGTACCAGGCCTACTACCCCTACCTCTACCAGAGGGCTAGCACTTCCGCAGGCCCGCCAAGGACATCTTCCTTCCCCCCGTATTACGACAGAGTATGTACAATAGTTTAATTATGCATCTGATTGAATTTAGGCGTTTAAATTCTTCTTTTATGTCCACTAAAGCCACTTTTATCAGCTAAAACTTTACCAACCCATTTTCGTGACGGAAGATTTGGAATTAGTCAATTTTATTTATAGTGTACATAACCGACAGCTTACTACTAATTTACTTGTTGAACTTTAGTTGACATATCTCGATTCCAAATAGCAGGATGTGATAAGGGTCCATTGCAGACCTATTCTCGCGGAAAGCCAAACCAAAAGGTTAGTCATTTGTAACAAATTAAACATACAATTTCAGCCCCCCTCCTTCAAGTTAAATATGAATCCAGCTTATTGATGGCTGAATTTTTAGTTTTAATCTGCAGCGTATAAATAAGGAAGTTACCAATTAATAACAAATTAACTTAACGATCATTTTGTATAGGCTGGTCTACAAGCTGACACAAACGATTAATCAGTTTTGTAAACCGTGATAGCTTAATTAGGGATAGCTATCGACTAGAGAACAAAGGACAATCCTCATTGAAAAAAAACGTTCCAATTTTGTGAATATATCTAATACATGAAATCTCAATGCATTTTCTAATTATGAAGTAGGCCTACAATAACTATATTTCGAAAACTAGAATTTAGGCCTATTTATTTTGTAGGATAAAGCCAAGAGATTTTAATAATTTTAACAACGGTTGAAATTTCCTTGGTTTTTAAAATTTCTTATTAACGCGTTACAAATATATTAAATATATTACAATTGACTCTGAAACATTGAAAACATTTCAACATATGACACTGTATTGTAGAATGAATACAAAAATATCACTAGTAAAATCAAATCCGTAGCCTATATAACAAAGTACCCAACAATAAGCCCAAAGTAAATTGTAAAGTATGACCTAACCCACATTCATCACACTTTTTGTAAGAAATAGTGAACTATATCCAAAAATATACTTAGGATAAATTGAACATGTATAAAAATGTACAAAAATGTGTTGGCTACTTGCGTGTTTAATTAATAAAGACCTACTTATTTATAGCCTACAAGGTATTAAAATTTAGAGATTTTTTAGATTTGTGGCTTAGACAATCTAGGCCCTAGTTCATAATTATGAACATAAAAGTAGCATATTTAATGATACCAAAACAAATGTTTCTAAACCATAATAAAATATCAATAAAAGCATTGGAAATTAAGAATAATAAACCATAACCTAATAATAACAAGCTAAATAATTAAAAGATTGCAATCGTTTCCATTTGATATTTAATAACAATCTACTTAAAATAGTAATAGAGTAATATAGGTTAACAAAAACATAATAAACAGATTTTTAATAAACAACTATGCAATTTCTTACCGTCTAAGTAAATTTAGGCCTTTCTACTATTTTTTAACTCATTTAGGCCTATTTAATATTAGAATTAAACTATAAAATTACATTAAACTTACACTGTAACAATAAATAGGCCTACTGCAGGATAGAATTACTCAATTTGTAATATTATTAGTGAGGTTTTCTCACAACCGCGTGGTCACAAACAAAAACGCGAAAGGAATGCTTTGGAATGTTTTCATTGGAAATGAACGTAAATCGTACAAAAACTTGCATGGCTGAGGAATCTGACAGTAATTTACATGGTCATTTCTCCGCGATAAAGTGCGCTATATAGGGCCTACGTTGTTTTACTTGGCGGTGTCAGCCCAAAGACAACGAATATTAAAAACGCTACCACAATACCTAGCTAAACATTTTATTGGGTTATTTGATTCTTACATACAGTTGTTTGTGCATATTATTTTTCAGACAACAAATCACTAAATACGCGTAAAAAATGCATAAATAACTTTTACCTGCCTTTTTGTACGAATAGAGTTTTTTTTCGTAAACCAACGAAATAACCTGATTATAATCTTCCTTTGAAACTGCCTGAATAATACTAGCTAAACAATCGTACGCTTACGACCCAAAACAATTATTTTGATGCTTCATTTAATTTACTACCCGATTGCTAAATGAATGAGAACGATTAATCGTTAAATGAAATTAAAAACAATTAATGTATAATTTATATATAAATATAAAAATGTATACTATACTATACAAAAACAAACCTCCGACTCAATTTAGTATTTACTACACTATACTGAAGTGAAAAAGCCCTATGTTAAAATAAATGGAATACTAAGTCTATCATATTCTATGTAGTCTTGTTACTTAGACTAAACCCAGACAGATTAAATAAACAACATACCAGTCAGCATTTTTTATTTTTTTTATTTTCAGGTATTTTATTTTAAAGCCAAGCTACAACAATTTTTATTTTAAGTCTGAACAAATCTCATATTTTGTGTTTATTTCCATATATTTCGTGTTTTTCAAATAATGTTGAATACAAATTTATTGATTTAATACATAATAATAATGAGATCAAAGGCAAATGATCGTACAATTTGTCGAGCCCAATACTAAAATGCCAACTCGAGAATGTTCAGCAAGCAAGTGAATCTATAAATAGTAGCCGTTATATTTTATACTGGCCTAACACATTGCGCACGGAAGTATAAATTAACGGAAACTACTTTCAGTCCGTCGCTACTTAAAAAAATGCAATTTTTCTTCTGTGTTACTGTTTAAAATAAGTTAGGCCTAGTTATTTTCTTAACAACCACATTTATGTGCTGAGCATACAACGCGATGTTAATAAAGTGTCTTTGATTATATTAAATTTATAATCATATTTAAGTATTTCAAATTAGTTGTCTGTTATCTATTAACTATTTTTTTATTTTAGCTGAGTAATGAATATTGCTAAACAAAATTAACAAATATTTTCAATCGTT
This sequence comes from Stictocephala bisonia, assembly GCA_035578905.1. Lineage (NCBI taxonomy): Eukaryota > Metazoa > Arthropoda > Insecta > Hemiptera > Membracidae > Stictocephala > Stictocephala bisonia. The sequence continues at coordinate 29,367 of JAQJVL010002095.1, forward strand.
TGTACTACTTCACTTGTGTTGCTCCATAAAAACACAGGTAAGCATTTAAGCCCATAAAATAAGTAGTTTTTATTATTTTATTTTCATTTGTTTATTGTTGTTCTTATTTTTTTTATCCATCGTCTAAAACCGCAAGTAATATTTTGCACAAATGTTCTCGCAGAGGAGAACAGTGAACAGTGAAATTCGAATTTTAATTAACTCTAGCTCGAGTTGCCTCATTTATTAACAGTTGTTTCTTAGCATTCAAAATACTTTCAGTCATTTCTAATACCATTGCATCCTCAATTATACCGGGAGTTTTTACTATGACTTAAGTAAATATAGGTAACAACATGTTGATATTTCTTATTTCATCAAGATGTATGTCGAACAGATTACGTTCAACTGGTGTTCCACGCCCCCAGCCTCGCCGACGAAAGCAATTCTGACAATTCTATAGGCTATTACAAAATGACAAAAGGCGCGGACTTTTTAAGTAGGTTTAGGTACTTCCGCAATTGAATTTGTAGGTAAAAATAAATATTTTTAAGTCTGTAGAGGCAGTCGGCCATGTTGGTTTTAATCCCATAAGAACAATGTTAATTGCGTATCCATATTTGTTCATTATTTATTGACTAACAGTTGTGTATGAGGTTTCATTTTAAACGTTATCATATTGTGCATTGGATTTGCTTTTGATATTTTAAATACATATGCCTACTTTTGAAAAAGATGTGAAAATAAAACCTTCAAACTAAATATTTGTTATAATTTTATCTATCAAACTAATTTGGAATTCGCAAAGCAATTCCAACGCGCAATTTCATTCTTGATCAAATGCAATTTGTTTGGTAAAAATCCGTTTAAAAATAACCGTTTAATTTGGATACGCGTGATCGTATGTCCGGTTCGAAAATAACATTGTTCTTATGAGATAAAACCAACATGGCCGACAGCCTTCGATAACCTCTACAGACTCTTATTCATTTTATATTGGTCAAAAAGTCCTATAAGTGGCCAATAGCAAACACTTGTTTACCAATAGCAGCCTAACATAACCAAAAGGTTTTTTTTGCATGATTAACTATCGATTGTCTTAAAACAGCTGATTCGACGTTTGTTATCGTATTCATGGAGAAGGTCATAACGTAGATTATAGCTTAATATTCCAACCATTGATAACATTTTTATCAATCAGAACTATTTGTTTACTCTTGTAAACCGACGCGCAAACATTGATTGTTCCACGCTGGTTACGCTTACAGAGTTCGCGTATGATTAAGCATTTTTTTTTATCTAGTTAATCAAGTTATATCGTTGTAATATTCTAAAACTTATATTTAAACCTCGCCATAATTTTGAGGTTATTTTTGAAATGTATATTATTCCTTTGATTCAATTTTACACTGGCCTACAATAATCATTCTAATAATTTCATAAGATATTTAGTGTTATTAATTATTCGAGATTGTTGTTACAAATTTAACCAACGCTTGGTTTTACATGTCTTCAAAATTGATTGAATATCAATTTTATATAAACTGAGCTTTAGTTCTACTTAATGAGATAAGTATCTTTCGGATGGAGAACAAAAAGTAGGTAATTCTAAAATGTTTTGCTGAACATGAATATATTAAATCGTAGGCCTATATTTTCTTTTTTAAATTATTTTTGTAATTAAAATATTCAATGTTACATGTAAAAATGTATGAGATATAGAATATCAAGTGAACTTCATTTGTAGAATGAAAATTACCTTTGAAATAATAAAAATTAAGATAGTTAAAATAAGGGTGGTTTCGTAAAGGATTAGAACCTAAATTAATTGTAATCAAGTAAAAGTTATTATTTTACATAATGCAATAGGTTAAATGTTTAAACCACTCGCCGATGTAATTAACTTCAATTATTATTAATCAAATTATTTAAGAGGGTAACACTACCAAAATTAATCAGTTGTAACATTGCAGGTATTTATAGTTTTGTAATTAAACACCGGGGATTCTCAAAATCGTCATATTTTGTAAACATTTTACAAATTAGCTTGTATCGTAATATTTTTAAAATAAACAAATTTATTAATATAAAGTGATGTTGTAATTTATATACGAAAAATATAGTCTGCTAATTTTAAGACCTAATTTTACATCCTATAACTTATATCTGTTGATACAGTATACAAAAATACAAATAATGATAGTGCTAGTAAAAAATAACAATTGAAATATGCTATTTAGTAGGCCTACTAACGTTTAATTATTCATTGACAAAATAAACATTCTTGTTTTTTTTAATATATATATTTTTAATAATTTTTCCGGTCTTAGTAATTTAGCTGTTTCAAAAGGAAAATACTGTAACCGTTTGAATTCTGTGTACAGTTCTTTTCTTTCGAATTCAGCTATTTTATTTTCTCTAATCCTCTTTTTTAAACAATTTTACAGAAAACTGTATATTTTAGAAATGTAAAATGTATAGCCGATAGGCTTAAGTTAGTCTCTACTTCTAACAAAGGGCTATGTGACATGACCACTTTAAATAGGGTTTTTTGCAATATTTTCCCACGATGAAATATGTAATCTTGCTTATTCATAAATTTAACTAATATACAATTTTATGGGTTCCCTCGGTTATTTGTTTTGAAAATAGTCTGGGTCTAGAATAGTCCACTTGATTTTTTACAAATTCAGCGAAAATTTCCATTATATTTGATTAAAGTTTGTAGAGTGTTGTAAAATTCGAATGATGAATTTGTAGAGAGAATGAACGATACTTTTTTCGTTTTTCTGATGATTGCGATACAATTTAATGTAAAAATTGTCTTTGCAATAAATAATATTCTATTATATTTTGCTTAACTTACTTTTAACCTAATTGTTTTCTTCTTATATATTAGGCCCTATATCAAAAGGTATTGTATTATTTATTATTGATTTTAGAAAAAAAGAATCTCGTTATCGTGACTATCGTTTTTCAAATTTATGCCTGACATATTACTGTATATATTTTGGTATATATTTATGCTTATGGTGTTGGTAATAATATTTAGCTAATTTTGATTCTTCATCTTGCTCTTCGTAAAAAATTAAATTTGTTTTAAAGTGAAAATTAAAGCGAAATAATTTACCTAAATACTAAATTGCAAAAAAATTACACTTGTTAGGCTACTGAGTGCAAATATATCCCCTGCCAATATTATACTATATATAGATAAATATGATATTAATTTATAATTTGACTGCAAAATAGCCATTACTGTTTTTAAAAATGGCTATTTTTGGCCTGTTTTAATGCACTTTTACGTATTTACTAAACAATTATTACAGCAACTCAAGAATAGCCTTTTGTATTCTAAATATAGAATGAAAAGGACATAGATAAATAGTATTATGCTGGTACATGCAGAGCCGGTTTTATAATAGAACAAGATTCCATCTAGAAAAGGTGTAAAATGATTTATCGGTGCCATTTATTACTCTACATTTATAGTTCATCGGCAGTTTCGTAAATCATACCAATAACAAAAATTAGATAAAAAACATAAATTTAGCGTGTATTTCATAAAATACTTAGTTTTTTAGCTAATACGACTTCGAGTTGAACATTTCAATCACCATTTTGTAATATTTCACTCATATAACTTTCATATTTTTACTTTACAACTATTGAATATTTTAAGAATATTCTAAGCTGTTCTTAAGGAATGAATATAAATAAAAAATACACTCCAGCTGTATTTTTATTTTGAAGGAAATGAAAATTCACCTGAATTCCCATTATAATATCGAAAAATGAGGAATAGACCACAGTACATACTGTACAACGGAGTCTGCACGATTGCTGTAGTTCTGTAATCCAGCTACTTGAGGACAAAGTGTTGGGAGATTAAAAACGATAGATTCTATACGCAGTCCTCTCATGGCGTCCGCTCAATGGTTGCCATCGGCGTGGACACTACTGGAGAAGTCTGGGGTGTCATTGTTGGGTGGTAGTCAGTGTTCGGATTTTGTGTAAGGAAGAGACTGCGTTCAGGCTCGTAAATTAGCTGAAAGTTGGTCAAATAATACGTGTTTCGGATTCCGGGTAAACCTGCAGGACCCATTGTTGCCCTGGCCATTGGGATATAAATGGCCCTGTCTAAGCATAAGTCGATCTAAGTTTTTAACCAGACTGCACAGGTCATCTACACTTGTATAATCATTCATATTTACCTTAAAATACGCACAAAGTTGTGTTGGCGTCTCATATCTAACTTAAGTGTAGATGGTAACCTAAAAAACTAAAACTCTTGAATATTATTATGGCTGTAGTAAGGTTATTGACCGTAAACTTGATAGAAATGTTGCCTCTTTTCTTGAGAAATGATAAAATATAGGTTATGTAACTTAAGGTATCCATTAATGCATTTAACTGAAAATAAATTATATATGTTGATTAGTTAACTTTCCTTCCAAGTCAAAATTGTCTCCGGATTGCAAGAATGAATAAATGCTGTTTTAGTTAACGCAATTACCACAATCATACATCACATGTCATATTATTAATGGTGAAGTTAGGTTAGGTTAGCCATATATTAGCTATTATTTTTATATTTTACTGTAAATATAAACTAATTTTCAAAAACATCTAATGTAACTAATCCTGTTATAATTTTCTGAAAAAGTAATCAGTATATTCATTTTTTATTTATTCATAATTTACCAAATTTTTTTCTCAATATTCTGTCATATATGTTACTACAAATCCATTTCCATTACAAGCTGAAGAAGAAGAAACAATAATGAAGTCAGTTTTTTAATTCACCTATAACTAATGGATGGCCCACAACCATCTGAACAAACTTTTCCATATTGTTCAACAGGCCAATAACAACATAGATTAAAATATAACGTATTCCATCTGGATTAGTTTCTGTCTGTGATTTTTATAAAAATCTAAATACCGAAAAACACTGTTGAAGAAATAATACTGAACTAGTTAAAAATAATTATCTCAGTAGGATTCATTTAACAGCACAATTTTGTTTTCCTCGAAAAATCTATTTAAAAAAGGTGACAATTAAATATTTTATTGGTAAATATCTAAAAAAAGATTGAAATTCTAACTGTCCAGGAAAAGAAATATTTTTGTACAATGTATCCTATTTAGATAAACGTTCTTACCGAGCTTCAGTAATCTATCTTAAACAGTTTTTTTAGATATTTAGATGGTTGTAAAAATTACACAGACAGACAGAAAACCAATCGAGATAGGGCACGTGTTATGTTGTGTTATTTGTTGTTATTGACCTGCTGAACAATGTGATAAGGTTTGTTCAAATGGTTGCTGAACACCCTGTATTATACTTCATCAGTATAAGCTTTGCTAGTATTGTATAATTTGCGAATTGAGAAATGTATTTGCGAGTATAGAGGCCTACCATATCCCTGTAGTTTCAGAGACTATATTTAGAAAACGATCATTTTTTCTTCTTCTTTTGTTGCTTCTATTGACATTTCTCAATATACAATAAAACTATGTATTAGTAACAAAATATTGGAATCTTTTCCGTTAATCCGCTACCACTATTTTTTTCCGTTAGTTCAATACTACTTGATAAATACTCTATTGCCATAAAAACTGTTCCCCCATCATTTTTACTTCCACTGTGTTATTCCTTATCCGCTAGGAATCCGATATCACTGTCCTTATCTCATTCATTGCTTTCCAAGAACTTGCACACGGAGAGCGCGTTCGGCGGTAATTCAATCATTGGATTTATAAGTTTGTGATCAACTTTAGTAGCCACCTCCTGACCTAATCTAACCTAACCTAACTTTAATTGCAGTAAAAAAAAGTAGTGGTAGTGAATTAACGGAAAAGATCCATTAATTGTATTCAGAGATATGCTAATAAGTTAAAATAGACTACGGTATATAATGTTTATAAACTAATTGACTTTTAAACATCGTATATAGCTATGTTTGTCAAACAATGTTGTACATGAAAATTTTTCATAATTTCTTTTACTAAAGTAACATTATGGGTAGTCTACGGAAGTTCTTTAGCAAAGAAGGTACTTTCTAAACAGTTTCTTAATTCACTTAACTGTGTTATCGGCAAATAGACTACAACAAGAGCTGCAATTTCTGTAAAATTGCGTTGTTCAACATACACAATTTATTTCTTAAGCATAATAAATCCCCGTTTTTTTTCATGTTATTAATATCCAACTGGAATGTTTGAAAGCCAAAAACAACACAATCAGTAATTAATTCCTGTCGCCGCTATAATCGGGCTAGTCACATCAAACGGTTCCATGTGATTCGGTCGAGAGAAATGTTAATGTTAACACAGACATGCAAACAGCTGAATATCACGAGCTATAACTGTTTTAGTTGTAGATATCAGGTTTAAAAAACAAACAAACCCAATTGAGTTCGGTAAAATGTTTTAAAATTATAAGTTTTGGATGGATTTATATTTTACATTTTGTGTTTATAACTATCATAATATCAGGTACTTTTTCTCTTTTTCTTAAATTACTCTCCGTTATATAATTTTAGCTTCCAATTTAATTTTGACTTATATCCTAATTAATATAATTCCTAATAGTGCAAGATATCACGTGTTGAGTATGTAGGTGAAGGGATAGGATACGTCTAGTATTGTATCTCTTCAAGCGTAATGTAGTTTTATTATTGTAGCCTAATTATTAAGCAAATATAAATATTCAAAATGTAGTAATCTTTTATTGGGTCTACCCTAAAGACTTCAATTGTATATAAATTCGTTACAGATACAAAATTATGCACTTTTTACTACTTGTATGTTAAAAATAAGATACACTCTGTTTTCTTAAAATATTACTTTCTTGCCTGTACAATCGACAAATTTAGAAAAAACTAAATTACTTGAAATGATCAAAATTATCCTAAATGGCAGTGTTAACTTTATTAAATAAATAAATTTGTATAAACACAAACTAGCAAAGTCGTGACTAAACAAATAGTTTATTAAAAATGTGTTCTTAAAAAACAAATGTTCTAAAAGAGTATCTAATTAACATATCGCCTCATTTAGTATACCATAAAATTAAACATTGTCATGAAGTAACGTAAATAATGAATGTTACTAAAATAATTTATCAACTTAAAAACCCATTACCAGATTTTAACAGATTTTGTATCTGACTGGATTTCCATATCTGTGAACGCAAAAAATGTTCAAAACTTGAGAAAAGTTTTTTAACTTAATGGTGGCCATGGTAAAAATTTTCTTGCAACTTACCTCTACACAAAATATAATCAAACTATCAATCCTACAAACAAATCATTTCCAACAATTTTAAAATTGAAATAAAATTAAAATAAAAAAAAAAACTTTCTCCGGTTAAATGCTTACTGTGTTTGGATTATTTATTTCGAACTGTATGGTGTATGTTAGAGGCCACTGCAGTTATTTTCAAATACAAAGTGAAATTCACAGCAAATATCACGATGGGAGCAAGAAATAGTCTTGTGTAATAATAATTTAAAATTATTTAAAAAAGATCCTAATTCCTGAGTACAATATCCTACTTACTACATTCAATAATACTTTGCCAGTTAACCTAAAGAAAAATTTTAACTACGTTAATTTTTTAACTAAACTTAAGAATTACCTAATACAATCTCTAAATTATCTGGAATTTAAAATTTTGAACTTAATATGTTGGATTACGGTTTTTATACATTGTGCTGTACCATTTTTCTGGCATTATTAACTGTACCAATTAGGACTTGTTAGTGTGTGAAGCCAAAACGGCTTCAGAATAAATAATAAAGTCACACAAACAGTACATCTACCTAAGGAGAAAACTCAGGAAAACAAATTAATGCATCGAATTTGTCTACCGAACTCGCATATTTTTATCTTGTCTGTCCGAAACGGTATAACGTCATTTTTACTTCTGAATCACAGATCAGAACGTCTTACAAGTTAATAATAATGTTTAATTTTTGATCAAAGACAAAATTCAGACTTCACAACAAACAAATTCTGAAGCAATGAATTCCACAGAGCTTATCTGTTGACAATTAACTAGCAGTTCTTACTGTTTATAAGTTAGACGGGTCTTTTATAGCTAAATTTTTTTGCTTATTTTTATTTAAAATTAAAATATTTAGAACCTTATGAAAACTTAAATTTATACTATCGGTTCCCAGAGCAGTTGCAGTTTGAAGTGTTGTAATTTACCCACTTTTTCTACTACATTGATGGATTTGTTCTATCTCCAACACTATCTTGAGCACCACTAACTATCCCATTAAAATTTGTTATTTAAACAAAGTAAATAACATTTTTAATTAAATTGACGAATTTATATGAATGTAAATTTATACTTTCAATTTATACTTTATACGTTGTACTGAACTGAATAAAAATTGCAATGCAGATAAAAAAAACAGTTTTCGAACGAAAATACTGCAAATTAATAAAGGAACTATTAAAAAAATAGTCTAGCAATACATTAGACATTTTATTATTATTTTTTTTTTACACGACTGCAACGAAAAACAGGAGAGATATTTTTTGTCTAGTCCTGGGTAAACTGCGTGCTTCTTCTACCAGCACTCTTTAATGGTTAGACCAATTTAATTTTACCTTAGCTCATTTTATTCTTCAATTTAACAAAAATATTGAAGTCAGAAGTGTCAGGATTTAAATTAGCCATTTATAATATAGGATATAATATTTGTAATAATAGTTGCACTGAAAAAACTTATTATCGGCAGCCTACTTCTATAGTGTACCTTCGATGAATTTACCTAAAGTGTTTTTAGTAGTTCTTTTTTTTATTTGTATTATTTTAACTGTTGTAACCATTGTGGAAAACGTGACGTTTAAGAATTCGATAAAATATAAGTTCTTTGTTCGTGTGAACACGTTCGACCATTAAATTATGAAACAGTAAAAACTTCCTGCCCTTTATAATTCATCTTTAATAATTCGCAACCCATTATAATTGCCCCGGCTTAAGCTATTTTAATATTTCAGAATCCTTTATCTATATAGATAAGCTGGGAAGTTTGAGGACGTGGGAATCACATTAAATTGATAGTGGAGACAATTATTCAGTAATCATTGTAATATTTTAGGGTAATATTAATTTATTCCATATTACGTGTATGTTGGAGAAGACCACGGCTAGCTGCCAATTACATGTATATGTATGTATGTATGTATGTGAAGCATATAAATCAACTTCCGTATACAAATTTTACACAACATTGCATTTATATACGAGAGTGTTTTTATATACTTAGTTTCTAAAATTGTAAACGGAAACAGAGTATATATTTCACTTTTACAAGCACTTATATTTCACAGATGATAATAAATGTCAGTGCTGAAATAGTGCTACTGTAACTAGCTGATTTATTTGCATACTAAATACAACTAATTATATCCTGTACTATAAGTTTATATATTATAAATAGGCTATTTAAGTTTATTACTCTAGCCAGATGAGTTTTTGCTGATGAAAACAACTGTGGGCCTGAGTTATTTTAGTTAAGATAAAATTAAGTAAACAGCCGTCCTTTATTTTAAATTCAATAAGAACACTTGGATCCCTAATAGTTGATATCATAACAGGCCACAGGTAACAGAGTGGCCGGGTTTAGTTTATACTTTATAAAATATTTGTAGATATAACCTTTCTTAGGCTATACTGAGTAACACAATGGTTTCAATGAAGAGACTTGTCAATATTATATTATCTGGTCGAAATACATAACATTTATCATTTTTATTTTGGCTACAACTTAATGTTTACCTTAAAAATAGTATATTATTTTCTCATTTCTTACGTACGAAAGTATTGACATACTGTATAGCCTATTATTTTCAAACATGAAAGGTTTATTAGTTAAAAATAAACATTTAAAATAATTGTTATCAGTTCTTTGATATATATATTTTTTAAATTATATTAGTTGTTTATAAGTAAACATTATCAATATATAAGATAAGAAAAAATCTTATGTAAGCCCACGTGAGTTTTAATTAAACAAATTCAATAAAATATGTCGATGTAGATGATATGCGCTTGTGTTGCTACAGCAGTGCTTCTCTTTGTCGTTGTGAAGCGCAATTTATAATCGTTGAAGTTTAAAACTTATGAACTGAATGTTCAAAATATGTAAACTGCCACAATAAAATGGTCAAGATTCGAAATCTTAATGCGTTTTACATGTTTCCACAACAAATAACATTATAAATGAAAATATCAAGAAAACTCAAACAGCATTCTATCGATTTAACGCATGTCGATAGTTTTAATTGTTTAAAAAATGCCAGATACGTAATTAATCCTATTTTACGATAATACTCGACAGTAAATCACTCGAATTGATTAACTAAACTTTTAGACTAGCATGTCACAGTTAATTAATTGGGCTTGGCTAAATAATATTTTTATTGTTTTGAGATTAAGAAAAGTACGCGTAACTCAGAAAAGATCCTATATCATGTTTCTTTGGTTGAAAAATATGTTATTCACCTTCAAAAAAACTCTTAAATAGTGTATATATTTCCAAAAAAAATTAAATAAGAGTCATTTTATTATAATTTATGAGGATTTTTCTGAAAGATATTTAGTTATAAATTGACAGATTTTTTCTGAAAACTTTGACGATCATCATAGCTTACATATTAAAGCATGGTGTAGAAATGTAGTTGATAACTATGAGCTCTGATACTGAAGTCACTCCAAATTTTCAATGATCAAAAGTAGTGCCGATTTGCGAAATTCATTTAGACCTTTAGATATGTTTTAGTTAAATGATAGTACAGGGGCATTTTTATTTAGGCCTAATTGAAAGACGCCTTATTTAATTCTTTTGAGTTAAATGCATTGTTGTCATATAATTCCAAAATGTGTTGAGAAGATTGCGTTGTAGCTTACAGCCAGATAACTTTCCACAAACCTTGAAATTATTTGTTGTCCCTACGAGACAAGAAGAAATTCCTAATCCTTGCGTTCAAAGCCCTAGAAGGAGGATATGGGTGGAATAAGCCCTCAATAAGGGTTGGCTTTTATTCGGTTTAGTGAAAGCCCTGATATCAAGATCAAACTCTTACCCCCCCCCCTTTCCAAGTAAAGCTAGGTACTACCCTATCCGAAACAATCAGCCATATAGATTTTCCTTTTGTATTGTTAGTAACTGATACAGATTTATAGTTTTCCGAATTATGTAAAACTTATAAATAAAAATTGTCCCCAAAAAAATTAGAGTAGTAATTCGGAACTTAGGTCAAGTACTTGATCTTTTCCGTTAATTCACTACCATAACCATAACTTAGGTTACCTAACCTAACCTAACCAAACCAAACCTGACATAACATAACCAAACTAAACCTAACATAACTAAACCTTACATAACCTAACAAAACATAACATGACATAAGTAAACCTAACATAACCTAACCAAACCTGACATAACCTAACCAAATCTAACATAACGTAACCAAAGTAGTGGTATCGAATTAACGGGAAAGGTCCCAAGTTCTATATAAGCACATTTAAATTACTGGTTGTCAAAAATTTAGAACGTCATATCTGTCACTTATTTTAAAGTAATTTACGGCCGTTTTGAGCCAACTTAGAGATCGTCTTGATGCCCTATTTCCGTAGGGAACCACTCGAGTGATTCCAGTTCCTCTTGAGAGCCTCAACTATCACCAGTAACAATTATATACTCACATTCCTTTTCACAATCTTTTCTTTAATTACACAGTACTTAGTGGTGGTAATTATCGTTTGTACAAGCAAACAATTCACGTAGTATTGTTATTGTTTATTTATCATAAGTGTAATTACAAGAATCAATGTTCAGAGTGTATGTTCCACTATCACGTAATTGTTGTTATTGGAATCTTGTAACGTTGTTAATCTTTCAATTCAATTGACTGACTAAAATTTATTGATTTATCTGTACAAAAATTGTTCAGATGAGAGAAAAAAATCCTTTATTTATACAAGCAACATTAAGGTCACGTGGTAATCTTAAATGGCGTAATTGATGGTATTTATAGAATTAGCAATCGAGGAGAACTTTATAGTGACTCCAAATAATGGTATAGTACGTAATAAAAAAATATTTTACAACGTAAAAAATGTTTTAAATTGTTTATCTCAAACAATTTGCCATAGCTATCGATATTACAACAAAATATAGTCTAATAATAATATGTTATTTCGTACGTCAATATATTTTCAAAACTTAAAAAGTATTTAGCCTACGTGTTTCAAAATTTATAAATAAATAATCTCATATTACAGCTTGATTACAAAATAAGAATGTGTCCGATTGGGAAGTGCAAGTGGAGCAATTCGACCGACGAAATATCGATATAATTCTACAGAGAGTTAAAGGGAACTTATAAGAATTTATAGTTAAAGCATTGCCATCTTTTTGTCTACAGTTTTAACGAGCGTAATTTACTGAAAATAAATATTACAAAATATTTTCCACATTTAAAATTTATTTATTTCAACATCATTTATTTTTTGACAGCCCTTAATTCTTTACAACAGTTTGTTAGTAATATTTAGCGCTACCACGGCACATTATTATGAAATCTGAACGAGATCTGCAACATGTAAAAACATGCTTTGAAAATATCATTTTTATTATTCTAGTGATGAACGAAATAATTTATAATATAAATTCATTTTACAGGTTCATTTTCCAATGAGGTGTCATATCAAGTTCCACATTTTAAACTAATAGTAAAATAATTATCGTTATAAAATAATGATAAGAAGGATTATTTTTCGTCGTAATCTCGTCGTAGATATTACCTTAGAAGTCTGGGGTGTCCATGTTACGTGGTAGTCAGTGTCCAGATTTTGTGTAGGGGAGAGAACTGAGTGTCAGGCTGGTCAATTAGCTGAAAATCAGACTAACACTACGTAGTTCGGATTCCACGTAAATCCGTAAGTCCCCTAGTTGCCCTGGCTACTGGACTATTAATAAATTGACCTTTCTGAGGAACAGTCGAACTCAGTTAGTAACCAGACTATACAAGTGATCCACACTCATATTACACTCATATGTTATCATTCATATTCGCCTTAAAATACCCACCAAGTTGTGTTGATGTCTCATATAAAATAATCTAAGAAATGAACGAATAAAATAGGTAAATCTTGACAACAGTTCGATACAAACATTTGTCATATAAATTAAGTACGGAGATCCTAATTGTGACTCAAATTAGTAATATTGCTTATCATAGGTCAAGAAGCTACAAGACTTTACTTCTGACAGTAGCTTCTTTTTATTAAGCACGCTTTTGTGTGTATGTAAATATCGACGTAATAAACTTACATTTAGTGTTTGTATTAATTGATAACATTTCATGAAACAATCTAACACTTCATTGCCTTAGTTAAGTTTTGAAACGAATAAAATTCATCCCCCTTTTTTAAAATGAATCTTTTAAAATAAAATATAAACATATCAACTAGTCTAATTTAGTTAGAGCTCCACAGCCACTAAATCTTATGTAGATTACGTATTTGAAATAAATGAATTGATAATGAAAATGTAAAGTCAAAACGTCACAAAAGTTAACTTATAGTCACATCTTATTAAGACCAAATTATTAATTATACACTTAAATATATCGATACAGTAAACTAAAAATGACCATTAAAGTGGTTCAAGGGTATAAAATATCTTTATAACAAACAATAAACAACTTCTACCAACTAGTGTCTGATTTTAAACCTAAAAAATGTAAACAAATATCCGCCTTATAATATTGGTTACAGAGGACAACTAATTTAAACTAAATAATTATTGGCGTTAAATGTGAAATTTATTTATTTTTTTTTTAATTATAAATCATTGATTTTTTTCAATTGGATGTTTCAATTCAAAGGGTGCTAGTATTGCTGCCAAATTCTGTCGGTATAGGATATTTTGAGCCATGAAAATGTAATAAATTTATTTTATTCTAAGCTCTAAAATTTCAAAAGTGGAGTTATGTCAGAGGTTGAGTCGTAGAGCTTTACGCAGCTGACATCATGAAGTTATAGCTTTGTTTTTATATTTGTAGGTAATAATATAATCAAGGATTATAATTAGCCTTTCAAACAACATTAATTTAATTTAATCATTTTTATACCGAATCCTAAATAGGAAATTATTTTCCGAAATTATGAACCACGAGTCCATCCATGTTTTATTTTGTTGTATTTTAATTAGAAAATGATTTTTGTTTTTTACACCATCTTAAAAACGTGTTTTTATATTTTTAGTTTTAGTTATTTTATCCTTCTTAACAATTTAAATTATTTCATATTAGTGTTAAATATTTCATAGCTATATAAGTATCTACGTGCGTGCTTGTGTGTTTTTACATATAACATCTTATTGACTGGTTCCAGTTCTGTGGTATGTACAACACCTAAAATTCTATTTATTATTCATTAGTAAGACGCAGATTGTGAAGATATTATTTATATATTTCGTTAATTATATTTTTAAATTATGTTAACATTATCACAATATTAAGTATATATACTGTAGTTCGTCCGGAAATAATTTTAAAATCAATTTAAAAGGTTGTTCATGAAAAACAAGAAAAAACCTAACAACAGACATAACTCTACCACGAACGTTAACAATCAGTGGAAAAATTACTATAAATATATCAAAGGAAACACGAACACGTAGTTGTTATAGGTAAAAAATATTTATATCCAAAACTAATTCAGGAACTTTGAATATGTTATTCTTTATGTAATATTAAAACATTTAAAAAAATTTATTATGAATGTATACATTCACATATTTCTTATAGTATTTGCACACATAGTAAACAAAGTGTGAAGACCTTAAACTAAAAAAGAGCCATAAGAATCATAACAAATTAAAAAACTATTGGTCAGCTAAAAGTTTATTCAAAAATATGAAAATTCTAATATCGAATGGACAATAAATTTACGATAAAATTGTATTCATCATGAAAACCCCAACAGAAATTAATAATAATTTTCAGATAGATAATTTTAATATTATAAATTAAACTCGCACCTTACATACACAAAATAATCCAAGTGTTTACACACAAAAATAACACAAATGGAACCAAAAAATTTTACCTGAAACTATATAAAAAAGGAAACCACTTTTAATATATTCAAGATATAATTAAGAAAATACATTGATGATGCTGCATTATATTCAATCGAAGAGTTCTACAACATGAAAAAAAAATACAACTAAAGATGAAAATAAAATGAAAGAAAACATAATACAACACGAATTTAAACATTTCAATTTAAGGCACATTAAGAAAAATATATCCCTAAAGATACAACAATTAGACTATAATGGATCTGCAATATTTGTGTGTTTATTTATATATTGTTTTTATATGATCTAAAATTGTAAATAAATAAAATTCCACTATTATGATACGCCGTCGTCACAAACTGTAAATTCATTGTATTTATTGCTATTTTCTCATATGCCTACAAATATATTACTATTGGAAGTATAACTTAATAATCTATAATCATGTGATAAATCGTAACCAAAACTTTGTATTTTCAAGTGACCGAGTGTGATGAAAAGTAAATCTCCCAGGTTTGAATAACGAAATGGCAACGGTTTTGCCATTATATATTCATGCATTTAATAGCCATAATAATTTGGATTCAAGACGTACTCATTCCTGATTTGTACATTTTTAAAAGTTTGTGATTTACCTTGAATCCGTGTTCAAATAATGTACTTGAAATATAAACCACATACATCCTAAATGTAACTCAAAGCACAGGCTTATCTTGATTGTAGTTATTAACAATGTAAATTTACATTAATTTCATGTTTACACTAATAAACCAAGCTTATGCACTGGAATGTTAAGTGTTCATGTAGTGGTGCAGTCAGTGCTAGATTTCTATAATGTAAAAGGTATTTTAGGGTGTTTTTAAATTATATTTGTAAAATAAATATTAAGATTTTGGTTTATTTCATATTCTGAATTATCATTTTAATATGTTTTTTCTTTCGTCTAAATTTTTTGCATTTATTTTCCCTTCATAATTAAATATTTTTAATGCAATTTTTAGACACAGGAAGTTGAATATAAATTGTTTTCACTTCAGTAAAAAAAATTAATTCTCAGTCTTAAATTAAACAATTAAACGGAATAACTCTTTTCTTTTGTATAGCCTAGTTTTCGTTAGTAAAGGCCTGTAAGTATTCTCCGTTTACATTGTTAGGAGTAGCATTTAGACTGTCAATAGAATAGTGATAATGACCCATAAAACTGTCAAATACAATTCATGATAACTGATTCTATGTAGGCCTACTGTATATCCTTACACGGGAGTTCCGTATCTTATCATTATAACATTATTATAGGTACAATAATGACCTAACACATCACTTGTAGGTTAATGTATTTATATTTGAGCGGTTAAGAACACTGTTAAGTTATATATTATATATTTAGTACACTTGTGTATTGTAAGTAAATTAAATACAGTTTAGAGATGTTATGTCGTAGGTTAGTAAAGTATAAAATGTATTATATCCAATTAAAGGATATGTTATTTAAGGATAAATTATAGAGGTACGCTGCAAACCGAACAATGTAGCCTAATGGCTATTCCTAGGATACATAATTCATAGCCCTATTTTGAAAGAAACAAATAATAATGACACTGAATATCATCTATATACAAATAAAGTTTTCTCATATGCTCTTTACTATGGCTGCGTTATAAGGTGAACAAAAATACATTAATGTATTACAATGTTTGAAACTGTTTAGGTTGAAAACTTATGAAAATAATACTTTACGTAGATTATAATAAACATTTTGAGTATTGTGTTTTGATTTCTTTAGAATCTGATCATGTAATCACAATATTGTATTTATTCGCATAAAAGTATGGTTTTGATTACGGAAAAGAACTGAATTAATGATTGGTCAGAAAGTTATAATTTTTACATCATTTGAAATAGCATAAAATTACTGCATAATCCACTTTTTAAACAAGTTTGATTGTTTATTTGTGCTATCGCAAAAAAATGAACTAAAATCCAATATATTTTGTGCCTTTTCAAATTACATAAAAATTAAAATTGTCCGACAAATCATTAAATCAAGTGATGTTCTGCATTTAATATTTCCCTTAAGGGAATAATTCCAACATGGTGACTGTCTCTTAAGAGTCTGCAGGGGCTGTTGGCCATTTCGCTTTTAATTCCATAAGAACAGTGTCATTTTTGATCCGGAAATACGATCAAGCGCATCTAAATTAAACAGTTATTTTTAAACGGATTTTTTCAATCAAATTTCATTTTATTAAGAATGAAATTGCTTGTTATTTTGAGAATTTCTAATTAGTTTTATAGAACAAAAAATAGAAATAAGCCTATATTTACAGTAGTTTTTATTTTCACCTAATTTTCAAAACTTGGCGTATGTATTCAAAATATCATAAGCAAACCCAATGCGCAAAATGATAACGTTTAAAATGACACCTCATACACAACTTTTGGCCAATAAATAACGAAAAAATTTGGAATCGCCTATAACACTGTTCTTATGGGATTAAACCAAAATGGCTGACAGCCTCTGCAGACTCTTAAGCACGTTTTGTGATTGTAAAATGACACGACGTCAGAGACAAAATGGCGAAATACATTATCAAAGGGAAACTTGCCTGTGACACAGCTGCTGGTCTGATGCTTGGTTTATTTGAAGCCTAAAGCTTTGTGCGCTCGGGAACGCCAGGTATGCCCGCCCTAATACACAGTAAGGCCACGGTGCCCCCTCCCCTCCCCTCTACCGAGAGTTGATATTTTCATTAAACTCCCACTCTCTCTCTTAACCAAGCTTTGTAATTAGAGACAAGACTTCTTACACTAACACCGCGCCCCTAACTAACAAGACTTTATGTTGAACAAAACAACCCGCCTCGGAATTTACTAAAAGAATAGATTTCTTTGGGGGGAGTTTAGGCCTACCTGTTGTCCCTCTGTTCAAAGCATTCAACAATGTACGAAAGGTCTTTTGTAAACGAGTCGTTATAAATTATGCCTTCAGTTTATCTTGGCACTCTGACAAAACACAGGCCTAAATTTTATCTTAATTACGTTTTAAGATTTATAATTAAACTGATTTTAAAAACAAAATTATTTGAATTTTATAGTGAATAAAACCATCTCGGTCACTCTCCGTAACTTTTTTTATGAAAAGGAGATGATGATTTCCTTTTTATCTTTACTCTATCTATCACAGAAAATTTTATCTGTGCTGGGAAATTATCAGACATAGTAAGGGGGGGGGGGACCAGTACAAGGTGAGTATTTCTGATAAAAACTAAATTTAAGGCTTCAATAATAATATAATTCTTAGGTTTAGTAAAACTTAATGGACAATATGTAATCAATATATTTGCAGGGATAGTCATTCCCAGTTTCGGATTTATATTCCGTAAGAGCGACGTTAAATGCGGTACAGCACTGCGACTAATCTGATATCCTAATTATTAATCCTAATCCTAACAGCCTCTGCAGACTCTAAATTGATATCCTAAAATCGTCAAAATGGGCCGAGCAGATGTTTTTAAAATGTATAGGCTGTTCTGAAGGAAGAGACTGTTCACAAACAACTATTAAGATGACTTCAAAACGTTGTAAGGCTATGAAAAACGCTTTGTTTCATTAGTCTATAGGTTACCGGTACAGCTGCAAAACTCAGAATTTGCATAACACAACAATCAAAAAGTCTTTAATGTAGGTTGATTCTTGAATGCATATTTTGAATGCAGTACAACTATTGTATTGATAGTGAGCTTTAACCACTTCAAAACTGAATTGGTTTTACCTTTTAATAACCCAATAAGCCATGCAACAGAAAAGTACCTATCTTAGTCTGTGTTTTCTATGAAGCGATGGAAGAGCGTTTTGGCATAACATCAGTCAGCCGCTGTCTGCCTATCACTACAACCCCAGTGTGTTTACGTTGAGGCCTCAGTAATAGCCCGGTGACTCGCTAAACTCGCCGGAGGCATCTACGGCCCGTGGCCTCAGTCCAACCGTACTTCAGGCCTGTGATGGCTTCAGGCCAAACGCGTGCCTCCATCACAGTCAGCCAATTAGCGCACTATGGTTTACAACTATTTGTGAGCTATGCCAGATTGTCGGCCGGGTGTAGAGTACAACCAAGGTAACTACCGACCCATACGCCTATTGACCACTTTTCCGAAATATCGCATGGCAAGATTATGAGTTTACAAACTGTTCTTGAGGTTTGAACTGTTGTGGATTTGCAATTGATAAAATAGTAGCCATTTAAGATAAGTAATTCAAACTTGTTTCATTGTAAATTCCACAAAACCAGTAAAAATATTGTGTCTAAAACAAGTAAAACGGTCAAGACGAAATGAAGTTCTCAATTAAACAAGTGGAACAATTAATTGACGTATTATTTATTTATCGTTATAATAGTTGAAATTGAAACTGTTTTTCAATTCTAAAAGAAAATTTCTTATACAAATATTTATTTCTTGTAAAGGTTTTTTTAATCAATTAAAACTATGTTTCCACAAATAATTACATCCCTATTTTGTTTTTATTCCTTGAAGGAATATTTGTCGATTGATTTATGTTTATCTTTCCGACTTGCTCCGTACCTAATGCAGTACGTTTGTTACAAGCGTGCATGTTAAATATACCTTCTTTAAGAGTATTTATATGCAATTAAAACATGATATTGACTGGTTTTCTTTTTCAATTATATTTAATTAAGCTTCAATAGCTCTCCTGAAAGGGAATTTATCAACAAGACTCCTTACATCAATTTTCGTTGACTAATTTCTAGCTGTACTAATGGCCGTCAAAGCGGTCTTCATCCACTGCTCTCCAAGGAGACCAGCGCCTAGTACTCAACCTCCTCTCTCATTTGTCAAATCGCCAGCTCGCGGGCCCATCCGTCCTGTGACCGGCCGGCTTTCATCAGCCGCCCAAAAAGAAGTCGGCGGACATTCCCCGAACTTGGCGGCCGTGTTTTTGCCCCGGCAGGTTGCTGCTGACTACCGCGATGTCTCCTCCCGAACTGATAGCTTTTTGCATACTCCACTTGTCCTGTCCCACATTATTTACTCAATCTTATACCTTTATGTTTTGTTACAAACAAACCATTTGTTTGTACAACAAACAATGATGGATACACAAAGTTGTAACATTTTTTACATCTACGCTTAATGCACATTTCTACAATATAAATGCTGTATATAAAAGTATGACGCTGGTTTTCTATTAAAGCACGCAAATATTCTTTACTTGGCACTAAGAACGCCAATTTAAAGTTCTTAAAAAACAAGTATTAATTTTATATAGAAATTACTTTTTTATGACTGTTCAAACATTCGAGAGAAAATTTGTATCGCCTAACTATTTGATTTAGGCCTATTACTAACACAGTTTTTAAATAGTATATACTACAGAAATTTCTAATGGCAACTTCATGAATAAAACTTCTATTAGGGGATAATATTGGTGAAGACCGTCTCTTTAATATTTCAAGTCAGCTAAATTTAGTCTGCATATATCTGTAATATTTGTATTTGGATAAATGTTCATTTTTGTTGTTATACACTTTTGGCGTTAGGTGGAAAGAGGACTTCATCGTCCAAACTTCGCCCCAATAAATACAACTTTATCTCATTTCGTAGGCTTAAGCTGTCAGTATCGTTACTCATAACTAAAGCTTATATTTGTAGGTAACGACCGCGTCAAGGTGTTATTTACAAATATTTACATCACCTATTAGTAAAGACGACTTTCATTTCATACATCTGCCCTAAAGCAGAGTATATAATCCCTGAATATGAGCGTTGACGTAAATTCAAAACGTCAGTCATACACAGTAACTACAGGATTTGATAGGCCCCTGTAATCATGCCCATTAAAGTCAGTCCATTTCGCGTTTGTCAGTCCATTTACCACGATGTTAACCTGCGTCCCTTGAGTCTCTACGTAAGTTATTTACCAAACTCACGCGATGACAGGGGTCTGTAACTATCCACAAACACGACATTAATGTGGTACGCCTAGATCTCGCACGAGCAGGCGTACCAACTGCTGCAGCACTGTGGTTGTCCAGAGTTTGGGCAACCTGGAGAAACAAGGGAAATAACAAATTGCATTCAAACTACTTAACGTACTAATGAAGTAATTGAAAGTAGATTTCTTATAAGCAATATACATGGAATATGGTATTATTGTATTAGAGATTTTTAGACTGCTAAAGTGATACAAAATTAAAATATCGTTTCATGTTTTCGAAATCTAGGTACAAGTACAAAGAAAATAAAAAATACAGTATTGCAAAATAAATTGTAAAAAAATTCAGTTTTTATCAATCCTTGTAGACCATGTGATTAATGTAATATTTTTTAATTCATTGCAATTTGTTTCTTTACCCACCTACCCTCTTATACACGCACGGTTCAAATGACCCTTCCACCCACCCATACAACTACGATGGCATTGAAACAGTCATATTTTATCGATAAATTGCATAGTATGTGTTTAATATTGATCAATGCTACGAGTTTCATGATAAGGTAAATTAAATATATTTATAGCTATTACTATTGTTTATTATACCCAAATATACAATAGAAAAATCGAGAATGCGTCATATTTAAAAATAAGAAGTAGGCCTGTAGGCCTGCATGAGCTTTTTTGCTAGGTTTTGCTGATTTGCAAATATTATGAGAATAGTAATAGAGTACATCAAGTTTAAAGCAGTAGACCGCTGATAATCAAAACCTTCGTATGATGACATGAAGCTTTGTTTAGTTCTTTACAGTACTATCTGAACTCGCCCGCTTCGCCGGTCATAGACTAATATTTAGTTTGAAAACTTGCAATCAAAATATAAGTAAAAATTCCAAAAATTCTAGAAATTAAAAAAATAATTAAAGTTACTCAAACTAAATACATTCTTTTTGAAAATCAATTATTTAATATACCATCCAATTTAGAACAGCTGATGTTATGAATAATTAACTACTTTACTAAATTATTTTTAATTTTAAAAGTTTTTTCTACAACAATTTTATTCAATTTGTTTTAATCTAACAGCTGTTAATCAAATAAATCAACTCATGAAAATACCTTCATAAGAATACCATGGACATTTTGGAGGTCAGTGGGACGGAGTCCTGAGGTCGGAGAAGGATATCCTTTCTTAGAGGCCAAGATAAACCTATGTAAAAATCTTCAAGTCAATTGTACATATAGTTGTGTGGAAATAGCGATGAGTGGTAAATGGCTTTTATATAAATTACTGTAGTTGACTCTTAATCAGTGAAATACCAGGTTTTTCGCCATATTTAGCCATGTCCTGTGAACTGGCTATGCATTTGGTCAAATTAAATTCTAAATTTTCCGATTAAAATCAGTTTATTCTCTTAGATAAAACAGTTTCAAAGTCTAGAGAAACCTGTAATTCTACTTTTAGAGTGAACAAAGTACTATATTTGACTCTAAATCAATAAAATATTGTGTTTCTCACCATGTTTAGCCATGTCCTATGATCTGGCCATGCATGCTTTAAAACTAAATTGTTAATTTTCTGATTGAAAACAGTTTGTTCTCCTAGAAAACAAAGTTTCACAGTCTAGAAAAAACTGTAAGTCTAGGCCTACTCTTAGAGGCCGTAAATTAACCAATTTGATTCACACGCACAAATTAAAAATCTAGCTCTACCAAGGATGAAGGAGTGAGATAGAGCAAAAAGTCATAGGATCAAAGTTGTAGATCGTCTAAAATCAGGTACAGAAAATGTTGCTAGTTTTGCTGTATAACCATTCATTTATCCGCTAGTCCAATTAATTAGAGAAACGCTGTTTTTGGCATTTAACATTTTTGGCACTAAAAAGGCTGCCATCTTCGATTTACTCAGAATTTTTCAAAATCCCTTCTTATTGAACATCTTCAACATAAGGCTTTTGACTCTACAAAATTTCAGCCTCGTAGGCTTAGTACTTTTTTAGTTACAGCGATGAGTGAATGAGTCAGTGGTATTTGCCTCTTATAAGTATAGAGGATGATATTTCAGTAGGCCTAATTGGTCAGTAGCTTGGCTGGTTAAAGTCCAGCTTGATAAGCTACAGATTTTCAGTTCGAGCTCAGTCAGAGTCGTAACGAAATTTGAAAGCTGTAAATCCACCGGCTGTTCATTTGTCATTGGGCTATTAATTAATGACACTTTCAAGGGAATAGTCAATCTTTGTATATAACAAGACTACATTCGCTCATCCACTCATCACACTCATTCAAAATTCATATTCGCCCATATTTTGACGATCGGCTTCTTAAAGATAAAGATATAAATAGTTATTGTTTGGATACAAACAGAATGAATTGCAAATATGCTATGATTAGAAAACATTACCTCTTCCAAAATCAATTTAGCTATTATCTGAACTAAAAACATAGACTAAACAAGTTAGACATTGTGTGTTTGTACAGTTTATATATTCCTTCAACCTGTACGTAGGCTAAGTTATACTAAATTCCTCATTAGGCCTACGCTGGCCGTTACTTCACTGATCAGCTTTAGGTATCCGTTTGCGATCGTCTTTTCTTTTTCCTTTACGATTAATCCAACTGATATGATGGCGGTGGTCTATACTTATGTTGATGACCTTTGTGGCTAGTTATAAAGGTGACCTTCTCTTGTAAAGGTAACCTCTAAGTTTGACCTTCCCTATCCCGTACTGAATGGTTGACTTAGTTATAAATGTACATAACTGAGGAACACTACCTGAATCAGAAATCTTAAGTAATTCGAATTAAAAAACACATTTCATGTAAAAATATTTTACATGAAATGTACAGATTAATCCCAAAACATCATATTAAAGCGTGCTTTATTCTTATATTATTTATGCTTATTATAATTTCCATTGATATTCTTTAAACTCCTTAGAAATACAGGAGTATTTATGGCCTGAATGTGATATTTATTTTACTTATTTATTTTTTACGTCAAAGAACATATTTTTGTCGTGTTAACAAGAAAATTTTACTATGTGGCCTTTTTAAACATACCACTTACTTAAAACTTAGCTATATTACTTTTGCCATCGCCGTTTCTACTCTGATTAAGCAATCTTCATCATACATTGAATAATGAACATTAGTACCACAATAAATATTGTAAATAAGTTAATAATTACACAAAAAATACGGAAACATAAATATAAAATATAACAAACATAACATATATGTAAACTATTCAGAACATAACAATATATATAATCTATTAATAAACTACGATAAAATACATAATAAACTATATGAAATAAACTTAACAAGTAAGTGTGCATTATTTCCGAAATTATGTTTCACCAACTGATCTTCCTTATTCAATCCCTATGTATTACTGATCCCTTGATTATTCACAACAAATAGGATTGTAAAAGTTTCCAATTAAACCCAAAATTCTGAAAAAGCTATAAATATCACAAATTTACGCTGTATGTTAATTTAAACATTAACCTTAGATAAATCAATGGACGATTTAAAAAAAAAAAACTCACTTGGGCCTCTAAGAAGGTAGTTTATTTAAATGTTTCTTGTACAACAATATTTTTTATCGAGAAAAACAAGTGTGCACTGTGAAAAAATAAAACACCATTTTATAGTAAAAATTTCTGAAAACCTTACATTCCTCTTATAATTATTAGGAAACCCCTTTTTAAGGGTCTGCAGAGGCTGTCGGCCATATTGGTTTTAATCCCATAAGAACAATGTTATTTGTGATTCCATATTTTTTCGTTATTTATTTACCAAAAGTTGTGTATGAGGTGTCATTTTAAACGTTATCATATTGCGCATTGGGTTTGCTTTTGATATTTTGAATACATACGCCTAGTTTTGAAAAATAGGTAAAAATAAAAACTTCAAACTAAATAGTTTGAATAATTTTTGACATAAACTAATTAAAAATTCTCAAAGCAATTCCAACGTGAAATTTAATTCTTGATAAAATAAAATTTGTTTGAGAAAAATCCGTTTAAAAATAACTGTTTAATTTCAATACGCGTGATCGTAAGTCGGCTTCGAAAATAACATTGTTCTTTTTGGATTAAAACCAACATGGCCGACAGCCTCTGCAGACTCTTAAAGTGCTTTTGGATGATGTATGAATTCAATTGATTATATCACCAATATTAATATCATAAAAGAGAGGGTGGTGAAGATATCTCAAAAGTTGTATATAACAGCTGTTATGAAGTAAATATGTGACTTGTGTTCTTAATAGTAATTTGAAACTAGGCGAATTGAATTTAACCATTCAATAAGACAGAAGTTAAAAGGATCAGACAATACAAAAGTGCATATATACGGATACAAACTACGGAATGTATTTAACATTTTCCTGACCATTATGGAATCAAAGTTTTAAATTGTGTATGGGTTTGATAAAACCAACTAAAAATAGTTGACTTCGGTTAGATAAAAATCGACTATAAATAAACGTCTAAACATTTTGTGTAGACGTTTCCTTGTTTATATTATGATCACGTTTTCTATTAACTTTATCTTTTTTTTTTTTAATGAACATATTTATGATTTATGACTCAGCCAACACATTAATTAAGAAAAATAACTGTTTGTAAACTTAATTTATATATATTTAAAGATTAAAAAAAGTTGAGATCTGACATATTTCGTAAAAGGCAGGTGTGAAAACACCGAAGTGGTCTTTCTAGTAAATTTAATTTTTTTGCCTACAGCTTGGCAGAGATCTAGAATGAATTACGTGAAACGTCTTGAAATCGTGTCAGGAGCTGTTAAATCATTCAAGAAAGTGTTTCCCAAAAAAGCGGTATTACAAATTAGTTAGTTGATAAATAAAAAGAGGAGGACATGGAAATGAATCTAAGCTGCTTATATTTATGGTGAATTAGTCCTTATAACAACAAAGTGGTAGAAACTTTAACCGCAGTCTGTGCTTTTAAAGAGTTCAGTAAGTAAAAATTCCTATACTTACTATATCAATTACTATAATAATTACTATATCAAATAGGCTGATTTTTTTCTGTTCCCGTTCTGAAAGGAGTTCCTCAAGGGTCGATGCTTGGGCCTGTACTGTTTCTTTTATATATCAATGACTTGTCATTGCAAATATCCGACAAAAGAAATAGTGTGTGTTTATTTGCGGACAATACTTCTCTGTCATTAACTGGCAACAATCTATCACAACTTAAATATACGAGAAGTCCAGTATTTTCCTTCAATGGTTTTCCCATTATTTTCTTTATTTATTTCTATCTATTATTGTATTCGATGAAAAGCAAACCATGGACTAAAGAGAAGTTCCCCCAAAATATCATCTCTAAATATAATACATTACTTTTTCATTAGGAACGATGCAAACACAAGTTTTTTTTTTAAATTCCTTTTGGAAAACACTTTATTTTAGATATTTATGTTTTAAGTAATCTTAAAGGAAGAGCTTGAAATCAGCTGTTCAGGCAAGTGTACCTCCATTTTATATATGGGTGTAAGATGGTTTAAATTCGATCACATAAAGCTAAATTCACGTTATGAAATCTTTGATTAGTAAGATTTTCCATTCAAGGGGTGTTATTACAATAGATCTGACTTGACAACTAGTAATCAACACCGAAGACTTACGGACATCATGACCTAACAGAGAATTGTGTTGGCTCTTGCAACCAAACCGGACATTCATTCAGGATATCAACTTAAATACTTTAAAGTTCAATGTACTGTTTTATGTCATTGATAAAGATAATTCTTTGCCTCGTGTGACTACAACCGTCGTATTAAAATTACAATGTGAATCTCAATATACAGTTATAATAGCCCGGTACCAATGTACGAAATAATAAAAAAAAAAGTTAAATGACAATTCTTTGCTATTATTGCAATAAGCATGCTTGAGGGAAAAACATCGGTACATTTTAATCTCCTTGAGGGCCGTTTCCCGCCACGAAAAACGTGGGTTTCAAATTAAACGCTTAGGTTCGAAGTAATAATATCTCGTAACACTTGAAATGTCATTTAAAAAGTGAAGATCTATTCTATTGGACCGAAGGGTTTTTTTTTAATTTTATTTTCTCTCATATGCGTTAGAATAGAGAAAGTATTGTGATCGTCCAAAAAACCCTTTTTACATGTTGGTCTACAAATCCATTTTAGGAGCCCCTGAACAAAAAAGTGGTTTTTTTTTTCGAAAACTATTTTCGGTATCTGTCCGTATGTGTGTCTGTCCGTATGAATGGAGACCAAACGGATTGATCATCTTTTATAAAATCTGGTGTGTAGGTGTATTTAGTCAATATATTCAGAAATGTTTTCTTTTTTATTTATTTATTTTTTTATTTTTATGGCCAAAAAACATTCAAAAATAGAATTTCCTCCAATACAGCTCTAACAATTTTAATTACATTTTCAGAATTGACGTGAATTACAATTTAAAATATTTTAGTAAAAACCAAATATCTCTAACTTGAAATTTTTTTGAGTTATAACATTTTTTGTACGGCCAGAAACCTTTAAAAATGCAATATTTTCAAACTTTTTCCTGACGATTTTGATTAAATTTTCAGTAAAGATGCAAATTACAACTGTTTAGTTGTAACATGTAAGTAAAGCATGTTTATGTTTTACTTGCCAGCCCTCGAAGTTGGGGCTGGAGGCCGAAGGCCGAAGGCCGGGGCCACAATTCCATTTGTTGAAGGTCGTTTATATCAAATCTGGCTGTTTCATTAGTTGAACAGCTAATGTTGAAGATTATTTTTTTCCATACTTTTATTTAAATAAAATACGTATTTAGTTTGTATACTCCTTAGAAATGTAATTAATTTAATATAGGCTACGTTTTTATTTAGGTGTGTTTTTACATCCTTTAATTTTCGTTTGTTAAACAATCTGACATAACAAAGGGAATGGGAGAAAGTATGTGCCAGTTACCACCTGGTACCATTTTTTTTCTTTGCAACTTGTCACGGTTAAATGTGTAAAACTTTAAATGTTATTATTGACGATTTTACACTTTAAAAAACTCCCAATATGAATTTACGGTCCACTAGAATGGACCTTTAATAATCATAAAATGTTCTCTATAACTCTTTATAAGAATAAACACGAACCGTACAGTTTAAATATAAAAGCATGTTTTCGCCCGCTGAAGGTAAAATTGCATTGCTTGTATAAGGGGTTGTCTGGGGCTGTCGACTTTCCAGCGGTTACTTGGCAATTTGGGAAACGGTCAACTTAATGTAGGGATACTCTAATGTTTATTTCACGTGTTGCTAAGTTTGAAAACAATAGTTCTAGTACTAACCGATCATCAATAAAATGTTCATAAATGGCATTGTTAATATTGTATTATATGTTTATTCAACGTCATTAAATAAAGTATTGCAATTTGTATACTGTATAATTTTAAAAGTTAATCCTCCATTGGTCCATCATTGCACCAAGGACAGGTCTTATTATGGATCTTTACCGTTAATGCACTGCCACTACTTTTGTAGATTCCGTTAATTCACTACCACTCCTTTTTTGTTTACGTTATTTCACTACCGCCTAATAAATGTTCTATTGCCCTAAAAACTGTCCCCCAATAATTTTTACGTCCACTGTGGTATTGCTTATCCGCTAGGAATCCTGTATCGCTGGCCTTATCTTATCGCTTTCCAAGAACTTACACACGGAGAGCGCACTCGGTGGTAAGTCAATCATTGGATTTACCAGTTTGTGATCAACTTTAGTAGCCGTCTAACCTAACTATAATTGTGATAAAGAGGTAGTGAAATAACGGAAATTACCCTTTATTTTTAACCTAAAATCCTTTTATAGTAGGAAATTAATTTTCCTACTATAAAACTATTGAACCACAATTATTTTAATACAATAACCAATAATTTAACCAACCCCAAATTTGTTTCACTATCCTATGGTTACAATAATCCTGGGACCTTTAATAATAATAAATTCCCATAACAGTGTAAAATAAAATGTTATATTTTCATCTCCAATGCAAATACGCTAATTTAATAATTTGTAATTCCCCTTGGTTTTGCAAGTCACGAAAATTAACTTCGTTGATAAGGGGCTGAGTGTAATTATGTGGTTTTTAAGTTCAACACGCATATTGGATATGTTTATCTCTTTTGGGCCTACAATTTATCAAACATATATTTTTTAAGAGGGGGTTTTTATCATAAATTGTATATGTATCTCCGAAGCCGACGAATACAATATCCCGAAACACAAACGTTTTTCTCACAAGTAATTACATCAAATGAATGCAAAATTATGCAATATACTTCCGACTAAGCACGCACTTAGATATGTTTCCCTTACATGTCACCAGAAATAAAATGCAATTATGCTTTTTTTCTTTACATACAAAATAATATTTTTTTCTTTTAGATAAAATTAAACATGTTCCGTTTTCGAAGAATTCATTCAACATAATAGATTCAATAGTTTAATTTAAATTGAATCAAGAGAGTAAAACAGTGATTATTTATAAATTTTTCAATTGTTGGTATTGAACACGGCAAATTCCACTACTATATAACATAAAAATGCTTTTTCCATTTAACATCTAATAAAATGAAAACATATGCTTTGTCCATAGAAATATTTTCAAGGAATCTTTTTGCTTTTGTTTTGCCAATACAAATAAAAACTAAATCAATAAAAAAATTCTGTGCGACCAACATATTTATGGATTTTAGAGTAAGGATTTGTCGATGGAACTTTTGAGAAGGTAAATAAAGAATTATAACTAAAATCTATGTATTTGCCGATTTTAGTACAGATGATAATTTGACAACGAATATATTAACCCTTTTAACTCCCTTTTAGTGACACTTTCTAGGGAATAGTCTATCTTAGTTTGTAACAAGCGTGCTCATCCACTCGTCACACTCATTCAAAATTCATATTCACCAATATATTGACGATTGACGTCTTAAGAATAAAAATAAATTAAGATATAGATACATATATACTATACAAACACGTCATGTACAACAGGTTTAGTATAGACAGAGTGCTGATTAGACAGCACAGTATCCTGTTACTTTGTACAATCTTCACAAATCTGGAAGATATTATTTCTCATAAAGATGAATCAAAAACAGGATCGGCAAAAAATACAAAAAGAAAAATATAAAAAAGTGATACTATAAAAAGAGATAACTATACAATATGGCAATAACTATAAGAATATACCTTAAAAAAATAAATAAAAAATACACACCACACACACAAACACAGTATTTGAGGAAAATGGTTGTAATCTAGAAAATAATCGGCCTATTATGATAAACTAGGGAAAAACAAAACCAACAAAGACTGAACAGTATCAAGTTTTATAAGATAGCATGGCAAAAATAATAAAATGGTCAAAATTATATTAAAAGTATTAATAATAGATAACATTATAATAAATTAATGAAAGGTAAGACAAAACACAAATTAAATAA
Organism: Stictocephala bisonia; assembly: GCA_035578905.1. Lineage (NCBI taxonomy): Eukaryota > Metazoa > Arthropoda > Insecta > Hemiptera > Membracidae > Stictocephala > Stictocephala bisonia. The sequence continues at coordinate 59,902 of JAQJVL010002095.1, forward strand.
AGTACTTTATTTCAAATAGGATCACCAGTGACTTTTCTCTTGAATGAACACAAGAAACCCCATGAAGAAGTAATCGCTTGCAGCATTTATTTGTTTAGTTCGTTCCAGACTAGATTATTGTTCAGTTGCATGGAGTCCCTTTCAATGTCACCGTAAAAAACAAATTATTTTCACCCTAAATTAAACTTTTGGTCCAAATATTAGATAGGCCAACCACCAATATGCGTGAGGTGGTATTGACCCACCCTACCACCCATACATGTACGGAAAAATCTACCCACTACGTACGGAGGTATTGACCCACCCGCCCACCTATACACATACGGAAGTATTGACCCTCTTGTCTACCCATACACGTACGGAGGTATTGACCCACCCACCACACACATAGGAGGTATTGACCCACCCGCCCATCTATACACATAGGAAGTATTAACCCACCCGCCCACCCATACACAAAGGAGGTATAGACCCACCCGCCCAGCCATACACATAGGAGGTATTGACCCACCCGCTCACCCATACACATAGGAGGTATTGACCCACCCGCCCACCCATACAAATAGGAAGTATTAACCCACCCGCCCAGCCATACACATAGGAGGTATTGACCCACTCGCCCACCCATACACATAGGAGGTATTGACCCACTCGCCCAGCCATACACATAAGAGGTGTTGACCCACTCGCCCACCCATACACATAGGAAGTATTAACCCACTCGCCCACCCATACACATAGGAGGTATTGACCCTCCCGCCCACCCATACACATAGGAGGTATTGACCCACCCGCCCACACAAACACATAGGAGGTATTGACCCACTCGCCCACCCATACACATAGGAGGTATTGACCCACTCGCCCACCCATACACATAAGAGGTATTGACCCACTCGCCCACCCATACACATAGGAGGTATTGACCCACTCACCCACCCATACACATAGGAGGTATTGACCCACTCGCCCACCCATACACATAGAGGTATTGACCTACTCGACCACCCATACACATAGGAGGTATTGACCCACTCGCCCACCCATACACATAGGAGGTATTGACCCACTCGCCCACCCATACACATAGGAGGTATTGACCCACTCGCCCACCCATACACATAGGAGGTACTGACCCACTTGCCTACCCATACACATAGGAGGTATTGACCCACTCGCCTACCCATACACATAGGAGGTATTGACCCAATCGCCCACCCATACACATAGGAGGTATTGACCCACTCGCCCATCCATACACATAGGAGGTATTGAACCACCCGCCCATCTATACACATAGGAGGTTAGGTAGGTTAGGTTCTTTTCCAAACTTACAGATTTTTTTAAAGAACATTGAATTACTAAAAGCTTAATTAATTCTTAGGCTGGAAACTACAGCTAAAGATCGTTCGGAATATTCTTTCTCTTGGGATGTAAAATGATTTTTTAGTAGTTCCGGGCAGTCCAGAACAGAATTAATCAGCTTGAAGAGAAACAGAAGGTCGATCGATGATTTACTATTTAAGACCGGTGGGATCAGATAGAAATGTCACTACAATTGAACGATGGGAACATTAAAAGGTGAAAACCCAGAAATTCTAATGAAGTGGTTCTGAACGTTATTCAGCATTTTGATGTGGCCTAGATGAAAAGGTGACCAGACGATGGACCCGTACTCCAAGACTTGACGAACCAGAAATTTTCAGAGTAAAATGTTTGTTTCTGTTGTTTTGAAGTGACTAGTTGCTCTGCAGATAAGGTCCAGGAGTGAGTAACCTCAAGAGAGCGTTCTCATCGGCTGACGAGAAGACTCTAGAGAAGATCAAGTGGCATCAGCAAATATCAAACCAAAATCTGACACCATACAATTAATATCATCAGTGAATGCACTGAACATCAAAGGGTACAAAAGTGAACCCTTTTGTAAACATAAGAGTATATAAGAAGGGATTAAAGTTGATCCATCTAATTTGATGAACAGAGTCTGGCATCTAAGATAATACAAGCCACTTCAGCAGCTTACCTCCATCACGAAAACCTGCAAGCTTGGTGATGAACAGTCATTATGAATGTTATCAAATACCTTCGAAAATCTAAGTATATGCAGCCCACTTGCCATGAGCAGACATGATATATTTACAGAACAAAATCAAATTATTAAATGTAAACCAACCACGAAGAAACCCATGTTCACTATCCAGAATGTAGGGTTTAAATGAAAGTATACACTTGATCAAGAACAACTTAAAACACTTTAAAAATTGATGATTGTATGACTGTGGGCTTATAATTTTTAATGTTGCTTCTATTACCATATTTTAAAATCAGAAATACATAACTCTGTTTCAAATTTAAAGGAAATTTTCGTGCAGTAAACAGCATGTTAAAAAACACAGCCAGATGAGCAGCACTGGAGGAAAAAATTTAGAATTTTAAGATGAACATGATCAGTGCCAACGCTCTTGTAGTATGGAATGATTTCAATTTATCTTGAACGTCCACAAACATTAACTTTTACTTTTGAGAGGGAACCATTCCAACCATAGTCATAAGAAGGTACAGGAATGTCTGTCCGATAGAAAACAGAGGATAAATACCGATTAAAATAACTACACTTACTGCCAGAGTCAGAGGTCTCATCACCATCCAAAAACAATCTTGTGGGCAGAGTTTAGTTGGCTTTGAGGTTGTTAACATGTGTTCAGAAAGGTTCAATATTATGAGTAGCCTAATGCTAGATTCAAAATTTTCAATTTTTTCACTGAGACACTTTGACGAATCTTTACATTTTTTCCTCAAACGGGAACAGCTTCAAGGTTCAGAGGACTTACAATATTTCTAATTGTCTAGTGGATAATTTTTTTTTCTTTAGTACTGCACAAACTTAAGTTCATCAAAAACCCTTTTTGGACAAATATAGTTGGTTCTCTTGATCACAGGTGAGAATTTATTAATCAGAGAAGTCAAACTCTGACGGGGAAGACTGAATAATTCATCAGGTGTAGGTAACCTGAAGTTGGTGAAATATCTATCTGGTCCAACAATAAGTAGGCTACTTTGATGAACTGTTGCCATGCTTGTACTGTATACTGACTAGTTTATTTAGGAACACCTTCCCTGGTAAAAGACAGGTGGTGGCACTACTGACTTGGCGGCCTCCTAAAACTAACAGCGGACAATTTATTATTCATTGTTTATCGTAACGAGGGCAGCAGCCTAGCTAGCAACTGGTCGGCGAAACCTCTGCCATAGAAAGCACGGGCCGCGGGCTACTTTATAGGAACAGAGAAAAACGTACGGACGGCCTCGGAGAAAACAAGAGAAAGAGAGAAGAAGGGCGTGGAGGGGAGGGAGGGAATAAAAAGTCGGCTATGACAAACAGGTGAGCGCTCGTTCCTGAGGGCTTGAAAAACCGCCCAGTTCTGAGGAAGCAGGCTCGCAATTAAAAACTGGCCTCTGATGAAGTGAAGTGGGGGACAAAATACTGGCAAATATCGACCAATCAGCGCGCCAGTAAATATTGGCCTGTCATAACCGTGGACGCCTACATCATATCGCCGCACCACATTAGTCTACAGTAAATTCAGCTTTACATTGGTGAGCATATCTAGGACATTTTTGAAGCCCAAGCTTTAAATTATTTACTATCAAAATTTACGGAACAAATGAAGGTTAATTTTTTAATTTCATAATCAAAGTGAATATTGACATTAATAAGTGACCCAGTTTCATTAATCTTTTAATGCAATGTAATATATTTTAATTCAATGTAGCCTATTATTAGCTAGGATTATAAACCTGAGTAAGGAGGTCTAATAACCATTATATTTATTTATTTTTTAAGTGTTATTTTTTCAGTAACAAAATTAAAACTACTACCAAGCTTACAATCAATTAGTTGACATTACTTTTTTTACACTAATAGCAATGCTAATTGAAGAAATTATTAAATAATCCCCCATTCATTTATTCGCATATTTGTTATCCAATAAACATTTATTGGAATCTGATACGAAAGTTTAATTAAGATATAATTGGTATAACGAATAATCTACAATAAATTGTCTTTGAACAATTAGGTATTAGGCCTAATAATGTTAAGATGGGTGTTATCCTTAAAGATTTAAATTGAAAATGAATCGCGCCGGTAAAAATGTAATTCCCTAGGTAGAAAATATTAAGCTCAAATGTTGTAGATTTAAACATATTTTGTATCTGACAACAATGCATTAAAAAGAAAAAAAAAACAGTGTAAACCAGGACTAAATCATACAAAGTATTTAGTACTGAACGTGTGGAAGTGGCCCACCTGAGTTTTTAGAGAATTTAAATTATTTATTCATTTTTGAATCTGTATTTCTCTCTCTCTATTTATGAATCTGTATTCATTCCATTAAACATTTAGTTGGTATGTGCTGAAAATGTTCAAAATAAACTCACATCAGATGATGCCTTTTCACTACAAACAAATTTAATTATCACAACACGCTAAGGAGTTAAACAGAAATTATTATTATTATTAACATGACTACAGTAGTTATTTATGATTTGAAAAAAAATCAGTGAATATTCAAAAACGTTTCATCAATATTATCTCGTCAGTATATGGTTAATTTTATTGGTCAAATTGCTTAGCGTTGATCATTTATCAATTTGAAAGTACCAGCAGTCAGACTGCAGATCGCTCGCAGACAGACTGTTGAACATTGTGCGGTAAAGGATTGTCAATGTTCAATAATGTTGTGGTTATCCGAACATTTAGTCAAAGTAGCACTTCGCCAACGTTGATGCTTTGCGTGGCAGTGAACATATCCAATCCCCGAACAATCGCATCAATTATTTTAGTCACGGTAATCGTTTTATTAAAGTGATGTGCTATTTTTTTATACAGGGTGTTCATAAAAACCCCTTCAAGACTTCGGGATTGTATTACTTACTTGAAAACTAAGAAAAAGGCTCCTATAAATGTATGTCCTAAAACGTTTATCTTTTTGTCTGTCTGTCTGAATGTATTTTTTACATAATTCATCATATCTTAATAAACCTTCAAGATAATATCTTCAAACCTGTACATGTATGAGGGATAATGAGCCCTAATTAAGCATATAGTATCGAGTTTCTACTACTTCGTGCCATTTCAAAATGGCGGCTATTTTTAGTTTCAAAGCTTGATATCTTAAAAAGTATCAATTTTTCAAAAAAAAAAACTACAAGTTACGCGAAATTTTATTTCATATTCTTACATTTATTCTTACATTTGAGACGCCGACACAACGTTGTTGGTATTTTAAGGCAAATAGGCCCTATGAATGATTATATGAGTATGAGTGTAGGATGAGTGTGGATGAGTGTAGTCTGGTTACTATCTGAATTCAACTGTTCATCAGAAAGGACTTTTTATTGATAGCCCAACAGCCAGGGCAACTAAGGGACCTACAGCTTTACGTGGAATCCGAACCACGTAGTGCTGGTCTGATTTTCAGCTAATTGACAAGCCTGATACTCAGTTATCTCCCCCACACAACATCCGCATAATGACTACCACCCAACATGGACACCCCAGACTTCTCTAGTAGTGTCCACGCCGATAGCAACCACTAAGCGGACGCCATGTCGGTATTAAGAGGACCGAACATCCAACCTATCGCCTACAATCTCCCAAACACTTTGTCCCCATGTAGCTGGGTTACAGCACTGCGCCACCATAAACTTAACATAAAATATGGTTTAAGTATTGTTAAAATTGGATCATTAATAACTGATAGTTTGCAATCTTTAAACAACAGTATGTGCTAATGATGTGGCAATTTTATCCAATCAGCATGCATTGCATTACAAAAATTACATATTATCAGTTATTAATGATCTGATTTTAACAATACTTAAATATCTTATAGGAAATCAAATTTCTCAAACGTTGTGTATCATGTAATGTTTTTTTTACAAATAGATACTTTTTAAGATTTTAAGGTTTCAAAACTAAAAATAACCATCTATTTTGAAATGGTACACAGTATACATTTGATACTCTATAGGCCTACTTAATTACGTTTTATTATTCCTCATACAAATACCGGGTTTAAGAATATCTTTAGGGGGTTTTAAGAGATAATAAATTATGTAAAAAACCTATTCAGACAGATAACACGAAAACTGATCGTTTTAGGACATATGTTTATAGGAACTTTTTTCCTTGTTTTCTTTGTTCCATATCCCAATGTCTTGAAGGGATTTGTTATGCACTCCCTGTACAACACTCTAAGTAGATATGGTGAGATCAGGTGAAAAGCTGTTGATTTCACCAAATTGGGAGTTCCATAAAGATTCATTTATTTAATTATTAAAATGCTGGACATAATAAACTGTTTATTTGATCACATACATTGCGAGAGGTTCAGAACTCAAATATTTTTATTTTTTACATTAAATACATTGTATAATAGCGTCATAAATGTACTACATTCCTTACAGCTGTATAACTAGATAGTTTTAGTAAACGAAACATATTTAACACTGTAGAAAGCTTCTTTCTGCAGTATTTTCATGGCCCCCCTTCCAAACAAAACACGATCTTTTTCAACTTAAAGTGATGGTGGGAGTGAATTGATAGGGTAACACCATTGTATAGTAGATGATTTAAAAAAAAAACTTGTTCTGTGGCGTGAAATTTTGAAATAGTTATTTTCTCTAAGTGAATAACACGTTCTATTATTTAACTCTATATCTTGAAATAAATTAAAAGTGTTATGAACAAAAACAAGGACTGCATAAATATAAATATAAGGAAAAGTTAAAATTTTATTGTTTATAAATAGAGATCTGCATGAAGTAGACGGTTTTTTTAATTACTCTAATTAAACGTTACTCTAAATTAAAATTACTCTCACTGCACGTTTTTGTTGTTTAAATAAAAATGTTGTTCTTTCATTCTCATGACCCCACAAAGATGAGGTTCCCCGCTAGGCCGAAGGTTGAGATGTGTCAGCGTCCCCAAAACCCCTTAGCAATGGCTAGATCGTCATACATATCATAGGGGTTTGGGGTGGAGCTCCAAAGGGGGGAAGCTAGTTCCTTCATAAATATAGAATCCCTTTTTAATTTTGTATAAATGTAAAATCACACATATTATCGAAAAGTGGCTCAAAACCCATTGGTCCGTTAATTATTCCAAGCCTAAGACAACCTACAAGTAGCCATCCTTGAGAGGCATGGGATGAGGCAATATTAGACGCAGAACAGAGGATAGATGGACGGAGGAATGCTGGTCAGGAACCTCGCTCGTCTTCCGTATCAAGTGTCAACTGTATCACGTGATAAAAGCTAGGAACTACTCCAGTTTTCACTTTAAGAAGGAATAACATTTCTTCATTTTGCTAATGTGCTTTTTCTACTTTTATTTTCAGTAAGCTACAAAAAATTAAATAAATAAACTTTATTTGTCAAATAAAATAGTGATAATATAAACCAAAAAAGTATTTTGTATTTCTTTGAGTTCTCCTTGTTTTCTTAAATAACGTTAATTCGCGTTCGATAAATTAGTGTATGACAACGCTAAAACGTATGCAAAACCTCGATCGGGAAATACACATAGGAAAATGATGGGAGTAATCGATTGCGTTATATCTGCTTCGACTAGGTGATATTCATTTATTTTTGTTTTTTAACGTACATTAGTAATGAAAATGATCAATAAGTGAAAAAACCCAACAGGCCTGTACTCATTTTGACGGTAATATTTTAGGAAGTGAATACGTGATTTGTTAACATTTTTTTTTACTTCTTTACACGTGAAGAATACAATAACAAAACTATATTAAAGCTATACTTTGTATTTGTCTCCCCAAATAACCTCTGTTGCAGTTCATTCCTTCAGCTGTGGCCGCTGCATAACGGTATATCTCTTTATCTCTCTTCCGGTCACCCCTAATTAGCAAACAAGTGGACGTTCCAGTACACTTTAGCAACTTTGTTTTTTTCCAAATGATCTCTTTTTGTCATATTTTTTCTTAATCTATAAATTATAAGAGAAATCAGTCCAAACATGAAAGGAATGCGACTTGAAGTAACATATTCCTGAGGCCTCACCAATGCACTCTGCTATAGTTCCATTTTTGGGTTTCGGCAGGTCGCCTCGTAAGAGAGATCGGCCTAGGGTATCTTAACCAATTTGACCTTGAAATTTGGTTTTAGGAGCATTGGAGCCCGTAAACATAGTATTTTCTAAAATCTGATGGTATATTAGTAATTAATTAAAGAATATCTTTAATTTGATACCCCGCTTTTGTATATTAGTTTAACACTACCCAATTTTGGGTTTTGGAGTGTATTTTTTTTTATTTTGGGGGTGGGCAGAGCCCTTAAACGTTTTCTCTTCCAAAATACAATCATAACATGTGATTTAAAAGATAAATACATACGGTTTGATCCCCCCTAGGGCGGTTAATATTAATATTGCCTTTTTTGTTTTAGGATTTTTGTTTGTTTTGGGGGCATATGCCTCTTATTAATAGCCCTTTTCGAAATCAGATGGTATATTTGAATTCAAGATCTTCAATTTGATTCCCCACTTCAGTAGATAACATCAGTATTAAAAAATTTTACATTTTTAAAATTTTCAGTTTTGGCCCCCGATTTTTTAAATTTTTAAGTTTTGGAGCTGAAATTCATGTATAAAGTGCATTTATAACGTTTGTAGAACTGTACAGGTTTGAAACTTTTACTCGAGATTTTCCTCAATTTTGGTCAGAAATGCTACTTTTTTGTGATTTTCCCATAAATAAATTGGGGCAGTTTTGAGGGTAAAAGAAGGCTTCTATTTCGAAACTATGAAGAATTTTTCAAAATCTCTTCTTATTGCATGCCTACAATATAGGACAATAATCTTACATAATTTCAGAAGTTGCCTTGGAAGTTTAGTGGTTTTTGAGAAACACTGATCAGTGATTCAGTGGTATTTGGCTTTTATATATAGGGTATTGGAAAAATATGGGGTAAAACTTCGGGAAATGATTAAATAGGTAAAATAAACAAAAATGTTTCTATGAAGATGTGTCTTAACTCACTTAGTTTGGCGTCTGTCTGTCTGTGTTTTAAAAAAAATACCTTATCTCCCAAAGGTATTGGATATAGTTTTCAAATTTGACATGAATATTTAAATTCAACGCACCTAATATACCCTGAATAAAATAAAATAATATTTTCTCCCATTTAAAAATGGCGGCCGTTTAATAATTGTAATGTTAAATTTCATGAAAACCAAAGCAAAAACAAAAAAAATTGTCATGATACATGTTAGGCTTAAAATAAGGCAAATCTTGTGATACCTCATTTGTTATAATCGGATAGTAACAAACATTTTATTTTTCTGATTGTGTGAAAAATGTTTTTGCAATTTTCGTATACTTGTGTCTATTGGCTTGAACAAAACCACTAGTCAAATTTTGCACACAATCAGAACAATAACATTTCCTCAGTTATTTACTGTCCGATTGTAAAAAATGATGTATCGAAAGATTTGTCTTGTTTGAAGCTAAATATCCTGACAATTTTTTGTATTTTCTTTGGTTTTCATGAAATTTAACATTAAAATATTTAAATGGCCGCCATTTTGAAACGGGTGAAAACATTATTATTTTTTTGAGTATATTAGGTGATGTGAATTTAAATATTCATATCAAGTTTCAAAACTATATTTAATACCCTTTGGGAGATAAGGTATTAAAAAAAAAAAAAAACACACAGACAGACATACAGACGATAAACTAAGCGAGTTAAGACAATTCTTCATAAAAACCTTTTTGTTTATTTTTACCGATTTAATCAATTTCTGGCGTTTTGTCTCATATTTTTTTAACACCCCGTATATAGATATAGCATTCATTACTTGTTTCAACTTCGCTTATAATGTTATGTAGATTTTGAAAATATTATGATAAAAAATGTCATTTGAAATGCACAAAGTTGCCAGAGTGTAGTAGAACGTGCACTTGTTTACAAATTAGGGATGGCCGGAAGGACAGGTAGGCCCTAAACAGCTCTACCGTTGTGCGTTTATGGGGTCTATAATCCGCTAGGGCCATACCTAGGACCAAAACGGACTGTGAGTAAGTTGGCTGATTGTTACGACTTTTATAACCTACCTTGTTAAATTATAGTTAACAAATTGAAAAAAAAACTTGTTTCTTATCTTAGACTTAGACGTAGGTAACTCATTTTAATGAACCATCATTTAATTGCAGTTAATAGTTCTAGTTCTAAAAGTTTATGTAAATTACCACTAATTGACAAATAGGACCAAACATAGACTTACAGGAAATTAACTAGAAGTAATTTCCGTAGAATAGGAACAGCTCCACCTACCTGATCTATTTATAATTTATTTATTTCTTATTGTATTGTTTTCTAGTTATTTGTACAAAAATTATTATTGTTTATTTGACTATCTCTATTTACAAAGATGTTTTTAAATAAAATAACTGTAGTTCAGGCGTGGTTTTTGATTGACAGTTATTAAATAATATTATTATTCAGAAATGGCAATCTTTGGGTATCTTGGGGAGTCAGCGGCGTGAGGAATGTTGTTCCCATGTTTAAATAGATGTAAAGGACAATAGTTGTAAAGGCCAATAGTTGTAAAGGCCAATAGTTGTAAAGGCCAATAGTTGTAAAGGCCAATAGTTGTAAATACCAGTAGTTGTAAAGGCCAATAGTTGTAAAAAGCCCACGAACACGAATACAATTGTTGGTGGACATACGAATTTTTGACAAACAAATTGGAAAAAAAGTAAAAACATTTGTACACCCAAAACTATGTTACGTTACGTTTTTTCTCCTTAACATAAATATAACGTAAAATTATTTTTAGGCGAATAATAACTAATATTCAAAATTAGGTTAGGTTAAATTAGTTTACTATATGTTGACCGTGAATACATATTACTAACCTAACCTAATCAGTATACAGCGTTTGTAGTAGGTGAGTATACTATACACACTGTATGTTTATTTAATAAGCTTACGCGCAGCAAAATGTTAATAATAATTTGGAGTGATGATCATTTATGTACTTATATTGACAGCTACGATTAATAAAGTTATTGTAATTAATTAATTTTCTTTTTGTCTACATAAGCTGATTATGTAATGTAAACGAACGTTATTCCTAAAAAAGAACTGTCATAAACTTTGCTTCAAACCTTGTTTTATTTTAGCTGTGTTTAGAATGCCAACAATAACAAATAATAATCTATCGGTAGATTTGTGACAACTATGGAAAGAGAGTAATGGTAGACCAACTGTTTTTAATAAAGACATAGTAAATACAAATTCAACGATTTCAGTTGAATGGCTGGCTCGGAAGTCAATACGTTTTTCACGCTGTCTACTATTCAAACATAGAACAATATTTAATTGGGTTACCCGTGTTTTTTTTTTCTTTGCTACCGTATAAAAATGCTGTTTGCATTTTACTTTAGGCCTACTAATGTAAACCACACCAAAATAGTCCGATGATAGATGTGGCATGTGAAACCCCCTCCTCACTTCTCGCCCAGCAATGTTGTTAAATATAAATTCGATGAAAATATTGACGATTTGTCTAAACATCTGATGCAGTGAACAAAAACTATCATTTGTTATTAAAATCACGGTGTATAGAAAAGAAAACAGTAAGTATCACGCACATCTCCAATGACGTCACATTGGCTAAATTGCAAAAATAAACACAAAAATACTGTTCTAATACTCATAATTATAATTCCAGCTGATAAGTGGTAAATAACTTGCTTAACTATTCAACTGAATGCTTCTATGTAATTGGTGGATTTAGTTACCACTATTTAATAGAATAAACAAACCAGCTGATTTCGCCCATATGACGTTACAGTCTACTGCGCAGTCTCGTCGTGATATCTGACGTCTTTTCTAAATGGTTACCGTGTTTGTGTTATAATGCACGATTTTTAGTTTTATATATTATTTAGTTATATAATTACGGTATAAAATATTTATATTATTAAAATGCTATTAACAATTACAGGATTAACACATAGCATAGTTAATTTTACCACTACGTTTTAGAAGTCTTTTAATATGATCATACAGTTGTTTTGTAAACAAAATGCCAATTTAATTGACAGTATTGAACATACGCATACTTGTCATAGATGATACATGTGGTTGGTTTATTCTCAGAAACGATATGGCAACACCGCCTAAGTTGTCATCGGACTATTTTGATGCGGTTTACACTAAACTGAATAAACAGCGTACGGTACGTTATTGGTGTAATGGACATGTAGCTAAATATGGAATGTAGAGGTCCATCCGATTTTCATCATTTTTTCAAAACTAGTCAATACTCAATACCAACCACAAAAATATGAATCTATAGAAAATTTTTGGAGGAAATACAAATTTTTGACAAAAAACTTGGAAAAAGAAAAAAAGTTTTACACCAAAAACTATATATATATATATATATATTCCATTATTGTATGAAGTGTTTTCACCTGAATAACAAATAGACATCCAATTTTTCATAGGCAAACAATAATTGGTAAAGTGGCTTAGGTTAATTTAGGTGAGGTTAGTACGTGTTGACGGTGAATAGGGTTGCTAACTATCAAAACTAAACTAAATAACCAACATAACCTGACCTAACATTTTTTGGTAAATATCTCCGTTTTTATCTGTCGCATGAAGAAATGGATGTTATATTCATGTTTAGGGGTAAACTACACAATATCAATAGCATAAATACATAATTATTTGTGTAAAAATGGTTTTCATATTTCGATTATTTTTCTTTTTTTCTAATTGGTATTTCCCCCGAGAGATTTCAATGGATAAATGTTCATGGAAATTATATTGACTAGTTAATAAAACAAATCAAGAATATCGGGCAGGACACTTACATCATAGCCTGTATTTATCGACATATTTCTTGGATCCATGAAATATCTTATAGATAGGTCTTCATCCGTTACAACTTCTAAAACTGATTTTAGTCAAAGTCAAAGCGTATAATGTAATGTAAATTACAAATAAGTTGTAAATTGAGCAAGATTTTTACAACCCCCCAATACATGCTTAGTGTTATTGACCGTCCCACCCGCCAATTCACGTAGCGTACATTGATTGAACCCCCCCCCTCATTTGCTTTTCTCATTGATAGACAGTAGTGTTAAGAGCTGAGAAATAAATAGTGTATGAATTGTTATTTATTGGTAATTGAATAACATACCTTTAAAGAAAAAGGTTTCGAAAACTAGCTGAAAGAGGTTTGTAAGTAAAAGGTTAAACTTTGTGTATACCGTTTAGGATTAGCATTACACCCAAATTTCACAAGGATGCAAAACTCTACTTCAGTGATGGTCTAAACTAATTTACATATCGGAGTGATTTACGTATCGAGTCGCTATCTCGTAGTTACCCGCCATTAGCTGAACATTGAAGCTGAGATTCTACTGCACAGTTCTTATCTCTCCATAGAGATTCCAATTACAAGTTCTTTTTTATCTATAGAATCTATTATCGATTCAATATATTGAGTTGCAGCTGTTATTGTAGAAAAACCTGAGCGAAAACCATGCTGGACGCTATCAATTAATGATTTTTCATCTAAATATTTCTTAAACCTGTTATACATTGCTTTCTCATAAATTTTTGAAATAGCTGGGAGCAATGAAATGGGGCGATAATTGGACATATTGGACCTATCCCCTTTCTTAAAGATGGGAATAGTTTTAGATATTTTTAAATTGATTGGAAAAAGGCCTGATATGAAAGAGGAGTTTATTAGATGGGTAAAAATGGGGGCTAATTCTTGTTTTGTATTCTTTATTATTTTCATGGGAATCTCATCATGACCACATGATGCACTATTATTAAGGTTATTAATAATATCTGTGACTTCAACACAACAGATGGGTTTACAACGGAACATTGTAGAGGTGTCTAGTAATTTTTTACTTTCAATATTGGAAAAGGATGATTTTGTTTGTTTACTATTAATGTTTGCTACATTTAAAAAATAATCATTAAAGTGATCACATATTAGACGAGGGTCCTTATAAGCAATACCATTGTGATTAATGACATAGTCAGTAGTGTCGCTGTGAGCTCCATTACCCACTTCCTTATTTATGATATTCCAAGAGGTCTTCATTATATTATGTGACTTTTTCAATTTATTATCATAGTATTGTTTTTTTAACTGCTGAGCTTTTAGTTTGTAAGACTTATATTTATTTTTGACCGTCAAGATTTGCAGTTGGTTTTTTGATTCCCTAGCTAATTTAGACTGTTGAATAATTTCACTTTTTTCTAATTTTAAGGAGTCATTATACCATGCTTTTGGCTGATTGTTTAATTTTCTAATGATTCGAGGAAAAGATGAAATAAAGTGACCTTTAAAGATCCTAAAAAATGTATCATACTTGTTGTGAACAGATGCACGATACACATCTTCCCAACTTTCTTCTTTTAAAAGTTCTCTGAAATGTGCCATGTTATCTACAGAAAAGTTGTAACAGTATTTTTTTTTAGGATTAGACTTCCAAGTGTTTTTGGTTTTGACCTTCAGGGTTAGTAACTGAGCATCATGGTCCGATAAGGCAGTGACTATGCCTTCCACGTTAGTATCAGAGCACTTAATATTTGTGAGAAAATTATCTATTGCTGATTTAGTATTTTGAGTTACCCTTGTAGGAAAATCAACCAAGTAAGTAAATCCATGCCTAACTAGTACATCCCAAAACTCAATAACGTTTTTGTCATTTCTTAATACATTAATATTGAAATCCCCTGCAACTACGATATGTTTACATTTACGCAATAGAGCTCCCAGCAACACACTCAATCTATCCAAAAATATGGCTAATTTAGCATTTGGTGATCTATAAATTCCAACTAAGATAAAAGGGTCATTATCTGTTATAAATTTTACACAAGTGCACTCAAACTGCTTATACTCCACAATAGCTAAAATACGAGGAGGCATGACTACCGAACTCCACCTGGCAGCCCTGCCATTCGCGAGAATGGCAACACCACCACCTGTTGTACTATGACGAGAATAGTGTGATACCAACTGATAATCATTCAAGTGTAACCTATTAATTTCATTTTGGTTCATTTTGTGTTCAGATATCACTAAAATGTCAGGATTTATTTCTGATAACGTAATTTCTAACGGTTCTATGCGACTTGCCAAATGTTGTATATTTTGATGTAATATCTTTATTTCCGAAATATAATTGCTGTTAAGATGTTTAGTGCTATTTGTTAAGTGTTGACTGTTATTGTTGCGCGAGGAGAGTTTAAAGTGGAGCTCGGCAGGTCCCCTAAAGCAACTACACCAGGTCGCAGTAATTCTGAAGTAGAGCCTCTGTCCAGATAAGACCAGTCTACACGCTTGTAACCACTTTTAGCCATGAGTACATAGTGCATTAGTAGTAGTATAGAGGACGTAGTTACCTGCCATTAACTGAACACTGAAGCTGAGACGAATTAGTTACCGGAGATAAGACTAGTCTACACGCTTGTAACCACTTTCTGCCATGAGTACACAGTGCAGTAGTAGTAGTATTAGTATAGAGGAAGTAGTTACCCGCCATTAGCTGAACACTGAAGCTGAGACGAATTAGTTACCGGAGATAAGACCAGTCTACACGCTTGTAATCACTTTCTGCCATGAGTACACAGTGCAGTAGTAGTAGTATAGAGGACGTAGTTACCTGCCATTAGCTGAACACTGAAGCTGAGACGAATTAGTTACCGGAGATGAGACCAGTCTACACGCTTGTAACCACTTTCTGCTGGAGTACACAGTGCAGTAGTAGTAGTATAGAGGACGTTGTTACCTGCCATTAGCTGAACATTGAAGCTGAGACGAATAAGTTACCGGAAATAACACCAGTCTACACGCTTGTAAGCACTTTCTGCCGTGAGTACACAGTGCAGTAGTAGTAGTATAGATGACGTTGTTACCTGCCATTAGCTGAACACTGAAGCTGAGACGAATTAGTTACCGGAGATGAGACCAGTCTACACGCTTGTAACCACTTTTAGCCATGAGTACACAGTGCAGTAGTAGTAGTATTAGTATAGAGGAAGTAGTTACCCGCCATTAGCTGAACACTGAAGCTGAGACGAATTAGTTACCGGAGATAAGACCAGTCTACACGCTTGTAATCACTTTCTGCCATGAGTACACAGTGCAGTAGTAGTAGTATAGAGGACGTAGTTACCTGCCATTAACTGAACACTGAAGCTGAGACAAATAAGTTACCGGAAATAACACCAGTCTACACGCTTGTAAGCACTTTCTGCCGTGAGTACACAGTGCAGTAGTAGTAGTATAGATGACGTTGTTACCTGCCATTAGCTGAACACTGAAGCTGAGACGAATTAGTTACCGGAGATGAGACCAGTCTACACGCTTGTAACCACTTTCTGCTGGAGTACACAGTGCAGTAGTAGTAGTATAGAGGACGTTGTTACCTGCCATTAGCTGAACATTGTAGCTGAGACGAATAAGTTACCGGAGATAAGACCAGTCTACACGCTTGTAATCACTTTCTGCCATGAGTACACAGTGCAGTAGTAGTAGTATAGAATAAGAATATAATAAGAATAAGAATATGTTTATTCAGCCTTCAAATTACAGTTACATATTAATACGTATAACACTCTGAAATACTAGCCATTTTTCCAGTACATATGGCTAGCACATCTTAAAACATAATTAAATTAACAAAATTGAACAGTCCATTTTTGACAAATGATCTCGG
The DNA here is from genome assembly GCA_035578905.1 of Stictocephala bisonia. Taxonomy (NCBI): domain Eukaryota; kingdom Metazoa; phylum Arthropoda; class Insecta; order Hemiptera; family Membracidae; genus Stictocephala; species Stictocephala bisonia. The sequence goes on from JAQJVL010002095.1 coordinate 76,695, forward strand.
CGGCTCACTGCAGCACGTGTGGTCTCCTTGGTGCTGTGTAATTAGTTATACCTTATACTAGACTCTTCACGTACCAAATGTCGTACATTTATAGTTAATACTAAATTCACAACAACAAAAAATGTTTTTAAATATTGCAAAACGAATGCAACTACTTACAATTACATAAACAACCAAATGTTTTTACTTATTTACTATATATACTATTTACTTATTATTATTATTATACTAAGTAACTACTTCTAAAAGATCCCTAATCTGTGTCTTGCCAAAAAGCCATGTTTTAATTTTTTGTGTAAATTGTTCAACATTTCTACATAACTTTATGTTTTTTGGTAATAAGTTGTAAATTTTTGGGCCCAAAAAGATAAAGGAGTTTTTAAAAATTGTTTTATTAACTTTTGGTCTTTTAAGAAGCCCTTGTGCGATGGAACTAGTAAGGTGTGGTGGCCCTATTATACTTCTGTTGCCACTGATAATGTAAAAGATTTTAAGCACTTTAAATACAAAAAGATATTTTAACGGAAGAATGTTCAGGCTTTGGAATAAAGGCAGGGAACGATCCCTCTTATTTTTAAAAGCTATTATTCTAATAAAATGTTTTTGAATAATCTCTAATGGTTTTAATGTAACATCATACGCACTTCCCCATAATTCAATTCCATAAATGAGACGTGATTGTATTAACGCGAAATATAGAACTCTCAATAAATCTTCGTTTACTAGATTTCTCAAAAAATAAAACTTACGAATATTTTTCCTTGGTTGGTTTTGTAATTGACTTATATGATTTTTCCAGGAAATCGATTCATCGATTGTAATACCGAGATATTTAATATGACAAACTTGGTCAATGCGTGGACAATTACATAATGCGACGCTTCCATCACAACCGTTAATAATATGAAACTGTAAACTATCATCGAAAGAAAACTTTTTGAGATCAAAATTTATAAATTTAGTTTTTTCTGCATTTACTACCATCTTATTAGTACTACACCACTGGTTCAACAATTTTAAGTCACTGTTCAATTTATCCCATATATTGATCCAATTACTGTCTGAATATCTGATAGATATATCATCAGCAAAAGCCGAAACTATTCCTGAAAATGGTACTTGAAGTAAATCATTGATAAAAATGATAAATAACGTTGCTGATAAAACGGACCCTTGTGGTACGCCTACATCTAAAGTTTTTGACTCGCTAAGAATATTTTCGATACGCACCTTTTGCGTCCTACCCACCAAAAAACTTTTAAACCAATCAAGAGAAACCCCCCGAATTCCCGCTGCATAAAGTTTTTTTAACAATATACTATGATTGACCAAATCAAAAGCTTTAGAGAAATCTACAAAAATCCCAGTTGCTTTTTGATTACTATTTATACAATTTAAAATACCCTGCATAAAGAAGCGAAGGGCTTCTTCAGTACTTTTATTTCTAGTAAAGCCAAACTGATATTGTGAAAAAAAATTTGTTCTATTTAAGAAATTTAACAATCTATCTTTCATACATCGTTCAAAAATTTTACTCATTACTGATAATAGGGCAATCGGTCGATGGTTTTGAATGAGCTCCCTATCTCCCTTTTTAAAAATTGGCACAACGATGGATTGTTTAAGTTTTGTTGGAAATTTCCCATTCTCAAAACTTAAATTAACAATATGAGCTAAAACGCTTGCAATTTCAGGTTCTATAAATTTTATGAGCTGTACTGAAATATTGTCGTATCCGGTTGATTTTTTGTTTTTTAGATTTTTAATTATTTTGGAAATTTCATAATTCGTAACAGGATATAAAAATAAAGATTGTTGCTGATGTGCATAGGGTGGTATAGTCGATGACAGTGGCATGGCAGGCTGTAGACCGGCCACCAATGATAAGGGAGCACTAACAAAGTAGTCGTTGAATAGGTTTGCTATTGTTTGTGGGTTGTCCTCCATACTACCATTATCTAGCCTTATCTTAATTGACTGGTCTTTGTCTGATTTGTCAACTAATCTGTTAATAATCTTCCACTGTTCTGTAGGATTGTTAGAATTTTTCTTGAATAAGTGTTGATAATATGCATGTTTCGTATTTTGTATAGCAACTTCTACATTTTCCTTAAATTTAATAAACAAATGCATTAAGTTTGTATCATAAGGCCTTCCTCTCACCGCCCTCGCCAGCCTCTCCCTCTTATTAATTTTATTTAACAAAGCTTGCGTTATCCAGGGGCTTTTATTTTTTGCTTTTATGAGTGCTCCACTTAATGTTTTGAGCTTAGTGTTAATTTCTATATAATAGTTTAATGTCTGGTAAAATAGCTCTATTGCTACGTCTACATCTTGTTCATTTATAATTGCATTCCAATCTACATTAAGTAAACTACATTTTAAACCATTGAAGTCAGTAGATTTAATAGTTCTATTAATTACATTTGTGACATTTGTTTGTGCATTATTTATAATAAGTGCTGTAAGAGAGTGGTCTGTTATGCTGATATGAAATAAGCCACTGTTAAATAAATTCAAGTTGTTATGTCTTACAAAGATATGATCTATGCAAGAGGCTGAATCATTAGTAACTCTAGTATTTTCATTTATTAATGAACTAAAACTATTATTATACATTACGGATAAGTAGCTATCTGTATCTACAGTGCTTTTCTTCAAATCTATGTTTATGTCACCTATTATAACGGCATTTGATCTTAGTATCTTTAGTACAATGTCTAATTCATTTATAAAATTTCGCTCTGTATATTCATGCAACCTGTATATACATAGTACACTCATAACTGTTTTATTGATAGTTATTTCTAAATTTAAAATATCTGCAGTTTCCATAGTACACTGTATTAACTTACATCTAATATTATTCTGTACAAAAACCATGATTCCCCCTGCTCTAAAAAAGTTATTACATTTTGCAAAGACATTATAGTTAGGTATTTTATAATAATCAATTTCATCATCAAAAATCCAGATTTCACTTAAAATAATAACGTCAATATTTCTTTTTAAATTTTGTAAGTGAGTTAAGAATAAATCAAAGTTTTTCCTAACACTACGAATGTTTTGATGTATGAAGCTAATAATATTAGCCTGGGAAGGGAAAAATGATTTTTCTAATGTTTCATAAATGTAACATTGTTTTGTTGTCATTGACGTATTACTTACTTAAAGTTTACAACTTATCTATATCTGACTTGACGCTTATTTTTTTACATTTTTCGCCTTCTTGCTTCCTAACAAATATTTTCCCGTCCCTACACCAGACGTATTTATATCCCTTCTCCTGGGCCTTTTCTTTGACACTTTTTAGAAGTTGCTTATTCTCTGGAGATAAATGTTCATTTACAAATACCTTATTTGTACTTTTGAAGCTGGCGTTCACTTGCTGAGCTGTTAGGGGCCGAACCGCTTTAAATCCTTGGATCCAGTTGTCTCGTTCTTCGTACGTTGCGAAGCGTACGATGATCGGTGAAATCCTTTTCTTGTCGTACGTTGGGACACGATGCATTGCCACTATTTGCTCCCGCTTCATCTCAACTCCCATTGCCTTCGCAACGTCTTCTATGACCTTACCGACGTCTTCACTTGGTGTCTCTGGTATGCCATCAATTTCAATATTTTGTCGCCTTGAATGTTGTTCCATGTTCCTAACACGTACCTCCAGGTTACCTACCCTCTCTTGTAGCTCGATATTCTCTTTTTTCAATTTATTATTTTCTTCTTGTGTCTTCTTTAACTCAGACATAACTTTCTCCATCAAACTATTGTTTTTATCAATGGAATCCGATAGAAACTGTAGAGAAGATCGAAGTTCCGTAGTTTCTTCATTGTAATTTTTTAATTCCTTAAACATATCGCGTTTAAATTCTTCCATGGTTTTTACAAGAAACTCTTTAGATACTGAGGAAATAGTAGCTGATTTATTACTTACTAAAGAAGATACCGAATCTTTTTCGGTTTTGCAAGATTCGCATGTCCAGTCTTTTTTAGCACTTCTTGTTTTAGGATTTACACATACTATGTGGAACACACCACCACAAGCACCAGCACACTTCACTGTGTCTTCTTCCTTCACACACTGGCGATCACACGTACCGCAGTTAACCGGCATTATAAATAAATTTTACTTGGTAAAACTATAGTATAGTACTGTAGTTGCCGAATAGACACGAGCTTAGAGCGAGATAGTCTGACGTATACCTGCCATTAGCTGAGCGAGATAGTATAGAGGACGTAGTTACCTGCCATTAGCTGAACACTGAAGCTGAGACGAATTAGTTACCGGAGATAAGACCAGTCAACACGCTTGTAATCACTTTCTGCCATGAGTACACAGTGCAGTAGTAGTAGTATAGAGGACGTAGTTACCTGCCATTAGCTGAACACTGAAGCTGAGACGAATTAGTTACCGGAGATGAGACCAGTCTACACGCTTGTAACCACTTTCTGCTGGAGTACACAGTGCAGTAGTAGTAGTATAGAGGACGTTGTTACCTGCCATTAGCTGAACATTGAAGCTGAGACGAATAAGTTACCGGAGATAAGACCAGTCTACACGCTTGTAACCACTTTCTGCCGTGAGTACACAGTGCAGTAGTAGTAGTATAGATGACGTAGTTACCTGCCATTAGTTGAATATTGAAGCTGAGACGAATTAGTTACCGGAAATAACACCAATCTACACGCTTGTAACCACTTTTAGCCGTAAGTACATAGAGCATTAGTTGTAGTAGTATAGAGGACGTAGTTACCTGCCATTAGCTGAACATTGAAGCTGAGACGAATAAGTTACGGGAGATAAGACCAGTCTACACGCTTGTAATCACTTTCTGCCATGAGTATACAGTGCAGTAGTAGTAGTATAGAGGACTTAGTTACCTGCCATTAACTGAACACTGAAGCTGAGACGAATTAGTTACCGGAGATAAGACCAGTCTACACGTTTGTAACCACTTTCTGCCGTGAGTACACAATGCAGTAGTAGTAGTATAGAGGGCGTAGTTACCTGCCATTAGCTGAACATTGAAGCTGAGACGAATAAGTTACGGGAGATAAGACCAGTCTACACGCTTGTAATCACTTTCTGCCATGAGTATACAGTGCAGTAGTAGTAGTATAGAGGACGTTGTTACCTGCCATTAACTGAACACTGAAGCTGAGACGAATTAGTTACCGGAGATAAGACCAGTCTACACGCTTGTAACCACTTTCTGCCGTGAGTACACAATGCAGTAGTAGTAGTATAGAGGGCGTAGTTACCTGCCATTAACTGAACACTGAAGCTGAGACGAATTAGTTACCGGAGATAAGACCAGTCTACACGCTTGTAACCACTTTCTGCCGTGAGTACACAGTGCAGTAGTAGTAGTATAGAGGAAGTAGTTACCTGCCATTAACTGAACACTGAAGCTGAGACGAATTAGTTACCGGAGATAAGACCAGTCTACACGCTTGTAATCACTTTCTGCCGTGAGTACACAGTGCAGTAGTAGTAGTATAGAGGACGTAGTTACCTGCCATTAACTGAACACTGAAGCTGAGACGAATAAGTTACCGGAAATAACACCAGTCTACACGCTTGTAAGCACTTTCTGCCGTGAGTACACAGTGCAGTAGTAGTAGTATAGATGACGTAGTTACCTGCCATTAGTTGAATATTGAAGCTGAGACGAATTAGTTACCGGAGATAAGACCATTCTACACGCTTGTAACCACTTTTAGCCGTGAGTACATAGTGCATTAGTAGTAGTAGTAATATAGAGGACGTAGTTACCTGCCATTAACTGAACACTGAAGCTGAGACGAATTAGTTACCGGAGATAAGACCAGTCTACACGCTTGTAACCACTTTTAGCCACGAGTACATAGTGCATTAGTAGTAGTAGTAATATAGAGGACGTAGTTACCTGCCATTAACTGAACACTGAAGCTGAGACGAATTAGTTACCGGAGATAAGACCATTCTACACGCTTGTAACCACTTTTAGCCGTGAGTACATAGTGCATTAGTAGTAGTAGTAATATAGAGGACGTAGTTACCTGCCATTAACTGAACACTGAAGCTGAGACGAATTAGTTACCGGAGATAAGACCATTCTACACGCTTGTAACCACTTTTAGCCGTGAGTACACAGTGCAGTAGTAGTAGTATAGAGGACGTAGTTACCTGCCATTAACTGAACACTGAAGCTGAGACGAATTAGTTACCTGAGATAAGACCAGTCTACACGCTTGTAACCACTTTCTGCCGTGAGTACACAATGCAGTAGTAGTAGTATAGAGGGCGTAGTTACCTGCCATTAGCTGAACATTGAAGCTGAGACGAATAAGTTACGGGAGATAAGACCAGTCTACACGCTTGTAATCACTTTCTGCCATGAGTATACAGTGCAGTAGTAGTAGTATAGAGGACTTAGTTACCTGCCATTAACTGAACACTGAAGCTGAGACGAATTAGTTACCGGAGATAAGACCAGTCTACACGTTTGTAACCACTTTCTGCCGTGAGTACACAATGCAGTAGTAGTAGTATAGAGGGCGTAGTTACCTGCCATTAGCTGAACATTGAAGCTGAGACGAATAAGTTACGGGAGATAAGACCAGTCTACACGCTTGTAATCACTTTCTGCCATGAGTATACAGTGCAGTAGTAGTAGTATAGAGGACGTTGTTACCTGCCATTAACTGAACACTGAAGCTGAGACGAATTAGTTACCGGAGATAAGACCAGTCTACACGCTTGTAACCACTTTCTGCCGTGAGTACACAATGCAGTAGTAGTAGTATAGAGGGCGTAGTTACCTGCCATTAACTGAACACTGAAGCTGAGACGAATTAGTTACCGGAGATAAGACCAGTCTACACGCTTGTAACCACTTTCTGCCGTGAGTACACAGTGCAGTAGTAGTAGTATAGAGGAAGTAGTTACCTGCCATTAACTGAACACTGAAGCTGAGACGAATTAGTTACCGGAGATAAGACCAGTCTACACGCTTGTAATCACTTTCTGCCGTGAGTACACAGTGCAGTAGTAGTAGTATAGAGGACGTAGTTACCTGCCATTAACTGAACACTGAAGCTGAGACGAATAAGTTACCGGAAATAACACCAGTCTACACGCTTGTAAGCACTTTCTGCCGTGAGTACACAGTGCAGTAGTAGTAGTATAGATGACGTAGTTACCTGCCATTAGTTGAATATTGAAGCTGAGACGAATTAGTTACCGGAGATAAGACCATTCTACACGCTTGTAACCACTTTTAGCCGTGAGTACATAGTGCATTAGTAGTAGTAGTAATATAGAGGACGTAGTTACTTGCCATTAACTGAACACTGAAGCTGAGACGAATTAGTTACCGGAGATAAGACCAGTCTACACGCTTGTAACCACTTTTAGCCACGAGTACATAGTGCATTAGTAGTAGTAGTAATATAGAGGACGTAGTTACCTGCCATTAACTGAACACTGAAGCTGAGACGAATTAGTTACCGGAGATAAGACCATTCTACACGCTTGTAACCACTTTTAGCCGTGAGTACATAGTGCATTAGTAGTAGTAGTAATATAGAGGACGTAGTTACCTGCCATTAACTGAACACTGAAGCTGAGACGAATTAGTTACCGGAGATAAGACCATTCTACACGCTTGTAACCACTTTTAGCCGTGAGTACACAGTGCAGTAGTAGTAGTATAGAGGAAGTAGTTACCTGCCATTAGCTGAACATTGAAGCTGAGACGAATAAGTTACCGGAGATAAGACCAGTCTACACGCTTGTAACTACTTTTAGCCACGAGTACATAGTGCAGTAGTAGTAGTAGTATAGAGGACGTAGTTACCCGCCATTAGCTGAACATTGAAGCTGAGACGAATTAGTTACCGGAGATAAGACCATTCTACACGCTTGTAACCACTTTTAGTCGTGAGTACACAGTGCAGTAGTAGTAGTATAGATGACGTAGTTACCTGCCATTAACTGAACACTGAAGCTGAGACGAATTAGTTACCGGAGATAAGACCAGGCTACACGCTTGTAACCACTTTCTGCTGGAGTACACAGTGCAGTAGTAGTAGTATAGAGGACGTAGTTACCTGCCATTAACTGAACACTGAAGCTGAGACAAATTAGTTACCGGAGATGAGACCAGTCTACACGCTTGTAACCACTTTTAGAAATGAGTACATAGTGCAGTAGTAGTAGTAGTAGTAGTATAGGGGACGTAGTTACCTGCCATTAACTGAACACTGAAGCTGAGACGAATTAGTTACCGGAGATGAGACCAGTCTACACGCTTGTAATCACTTTCTGCCATGAGTACACAGTGCAGTAGTAGTAGTAGTAGTATAGGGGACGTAGTTACCTGCCATTAACTGAACACTGAAGCTAAGACGAATTAGTTACCGGAGATAAGACCAGGCTACACGCTTGTAACCACTTTCTGCCGTGAGTACACAGTGCAGTAGTAGTAGTATAGAAGACGTAGTTACCTGCCATTAACTGAACACTGAAGCTAAGACGAATTAGTTACCGGAGATAAGACCAGTCTACACGCTTGTAACCACTTTCTGCTGGAGTACACAGTGCAGTAGTAGTAGTATAGAGGACGTAGTTACCTGCCATTAACTAAACACTGAAGCTGAGACAAATTAGTTACCGGAGATGAGACCAGTCTACACGCTTGTAACCACTTTCTGCCGTGAGTACACAGTGCAGTAGTAGTAGTATAGAGGACGTAGTTACCTGCCATTAACTGAACACTGAAGCTGAGACAAATTAGTTACCGGAGATGAGACCAGTCTACACGCTTGTAACCACTTTCTGCTGGAGTACACAGTGCAGTAGTAGTAGTATAGAGGACGTTGTTACCTGCCATTAGCTGAACATTGAAGCTGAGACGAATAAGTTACCAGAGATAAGACCAGTCTACACGCTTGTAACCACTTTCTGCCGTGAGTACACAGTGCAGTAGTAGTAGTATAGATGACGTAGTTACCTGCCATTAGTTGAATATTGAAGCTGAGACGAATTAGTTACAGGAAATAACACCAATCTACACGCTTGTAACCACTTTTAGCCGTAAGTACATAGAGCATTAGTAGTAGTAGTATAGAGGATGTAGTTACCTGCCATTAGCTGAACATTGAAGCTGAGACGAATAAGTTACGGGAGATAAGACCAGTCTACACGCTTGTAATCACTTTCTGCCATGAGTATACAGTGCAGTAGTAGTAGTATAGAGGACTTAGTTACCTGCCATTAACTGAACACTGAAGCTGAGACGAATTAGTTACCGGAGATAAGACCAGTCTACACGTTTGTAACCACTTTCTGCCGTGAGTACACAGTGCAGTAGTAGTAGTATAGAGGAAGTAGTTACCTGCCATTAACTGAACACTGAAGCTGAGACGAATTAGTTACCGGAGATAAGACCAGTCTACACGCTTGTAACCACTTTTAGCCGTGAGTACACAGTGCAGTAGTAGTAGTATAGAGGACGTAGTTACCTGCCATTAGCTGAACATTGAAGCTGAGACGAATTAGTTACCGGAGATAAGACCAGTCTACACGCTTGTAACCACTTTTAGCCATGAGTACATAGTGCAGTAGTAGTAGTAGTATAGAGGACGTAGTTACCCGCCATTAGCTGAACATTGTAGCTGAGACGAATTAGTTACCGGAGATAAGACCTGTCTACACGCTTGTAACCACTTTCTGCCGTGAGTACACAGTGCAGTAGTAGTAGTATAGAGGACGTAGTTACCTGCCATTAACTGAACACTGAAGCTGAGACGAATTAGTTACCGGAGATAAGACTAGTCTACACGCTTGTAACCACTTTCTGCCGTGAGTACACAGTGCAGTAGTAGTAGTATAGAGGACGTAGTTACCTGCCATTAACTGAACACTGAAGCTGAGACGAATTAGTTACCTGAGATAAGACCAGTCTACACGCTTGTAACCACTTTTAGCCGTGAGTACATAGTGCATTAGTAGTAGTATAGAGGACGTAGTTACCTGCCATTAACTGAACATTTAAGCTGAGACGAATAAGTTACCGGAGATAAGACCAATCTACACGCTTGTAACCACTTTTAGCCATGAGTACACAGTGCAGTAGTAGTAGTATAGAGGACGTAGTTACCTGTCATTAACTGAACACTGAAGCTTGTAACCACTTTTAGCCATGAGTACATAGTGCAGTAGTAGTAGTAGTATAGAGGACGTAGTTACCTGCCATTAACTGAACATTTAAGCTGAGACGAATAAGTTACCGGAGATAAGACCAGTCTACACGCTTGTAATCACTTTCTGCCATGAGTACACAGTGCAGTAGTAGTAGTATAGAGGACGTAGTTACCTGCCATTAACTGAACACTGAAGCTTGTAACCACTTTTAGCCATGAGTACATAGTGCAGTAGTAGTAGTAGTATAGAGGACGTAGTTACCTGCCATTAACTGAACACTGAAGCTGAGACGAATTAGTTACCGGAGTTAAGACCAGTCTACACGCTTGTAACCACTTTTAGCCATGAGTACATAGTGCAGTAGTAGTAGTAGTAGTATAGAGGACGTAGTTACCTGCCATTAGCTGAACATTGAAGCTGAGACGAATTAGTTACCGGAGATAAGACCAGTCTACACGCTTGTAACCACTTTCTGCCGTGAGTACACAGTGCAGTAGTAGTAGTATAGAGGACGTAGTTACCTGCCATTAACTGAACACTGAAGCTGAGACGAATTAGTTACCGGAGATAAGACCAGTCTACACGCTTGTAACCACTTTCTGCCGTGAGTGCACAGTGCAGTAGTAGTAGTATAGAGGACGTAGTTACCTGCCATTAGCTGAACATTGAAGCTGAGACGAATTAGTTACCGGAGATAAGACCAGTCTACACGCTTGTAACCACTTTCTGCCGTGAGTGCACAGTGCAGTAGTAGTAGTATAGAGGACGTAGTTACCTGCCATTAACTGAACACTGAAGCTGAGACGAATTAGTTACCGGAGATAAGACCAGTCTACACGCTTGTAACCACTTTCTGCCGTGAGTGCACAGTGCAGTAGTAGTAGTATAGAGGACGTAGTTACCTGCCATTAGCTGAACATTGAAGCTGAGATGAATTAGTTACCGGAGGTAAGACCAGTCTACACACTTGTAACCACTTTCTGCCGTGAGTACACAGTGCAGTAGTAGTAGTATAGAGGACGTAGTTACCTGCCATTAGCTGAACATTGAAGCTGAGACGAATTAGTTACCGGAGGTAACACCAGTCTACACGCTTGTAACCACTTTCTGCCGTGAGTACACAGTGCAGTAGTAGTAGTATAGAGGACGTAGTTACCTGCCATTAACTGAACACTGAAGCTGAGACGAATCAGTTTCCGGAGATAAGACCAGTCTACACGCTTGTAACCACTTTCTGCCGTGAGTACACAATGCAGTAGTAGTAGTATAGAGGGCGTAGTTACGTGTACTGAGTTAAACACTTCCGCAATGCTCCTTTGATTCGGAGTAAAAGAGTCAATTACTTTATTTTTATAGACATTTACATGCATAACTACGTCAATACAATATTTAATAAACAATTTGTATTTAAGAGTCTGCAGAGGCTGTCGGCCATATTAGTTTTGATCCCACAAGAACAATCTTATTTGCGAATCCATAATTTTTCGTTATTTATAAGCCAAAATTTGTGTATGAAGTGTCTTTTAAACGTTATCATATTGCGCATTGGGTTTGCTTTTGACATTTTGAATACATACGTCTAGTTTTGATAAAGAGGAGAGTATAAAATCTTCAAACTGAATGATTTGTATAATTTGTTATGTAAAACTAATGAAATATTCTCAAAACAATTCCAAAGCGCAATCTCAATCTTAATCAAATAAAATTTGTTTTTAAAAATCTGTTTAAAAATAACTGTTTAATTTGGATACGCGTGATCGTGTGTCCGGTTCGAAAATAATTGTTCTTATGGGATTAAAACCAACATGGCCGTCAGCCTCCGATAGCCTCTGCAGACTCTTAATACATTTAAAACGCCACCTGACTTATTTTTAACCATCTAGCTTCTACATATAAAATTCTTCCAGGCTGTATAATTCTCTGTTAATAAGTAGTTTTTTTTTTTTAGTTTAAATTTAACTAAATTCATCTCCCTCCTAACATTTAATGGCATATGATTTTAAATTTGTATAGATGAGTAGATGTCCTGGCATTCGGAAAAGGTTGTTTTGTGAGATGGAAGTGAAATTGCATCGGATCTGCGGAAATTATACCTGGAATTGATGGAGCTAGGAAACATGTTCAAGTTGGTTTTTAATAAGTCTAAACAATGAAAAATGTATATGTTTGGAAATGTTAACACATGACATTTATTTATTTATTCATACGACGCCGATCATCAAGGTGGGGGAATATGATTTCGAATGAGTGTGATGAGTGTAGATGAGTGAATGTAGTCATTGTTACAAACCAAGGCCAACTATTCCTTAGAAAGTATCGTTAATTAATAGCCCAATGACAAATGAACAGCCGGTTGTTATCAGCTGATCCTTCTCAAAATGTATTGACTCTGATTGGGATCGAACTGAGAAACTTTAGCACTTGAAGCTGGGCTTTAACCAACTACGCTACCAACTAATTATTCTCTCTTTTGGGGCGATAAAAATTTGTTTTGTTTTGGATCTATCATGACTCCAAATCGGAACTCCATAGGACATTACAGTAAAAATATCCATAATAAGCTGTCTGGAGAATTCTACGATCAGAAAACTATAGTATTGAACTTAAAACCATAGTGTCTCCCATACCTCATTGACTTGAGGTAGTCTGTAACCCAGTCACGTTGAGGTCGCCTCGGTCTGTTGAGTGATTGGGCTACAAGACGAATATTATCAAGTGATCAGCGGCCATCCAGTGGACGTCACTAATGTGATTGGTTATTTTACAAGCCCAGTTAGAAGTAATTGGACGTCGTCTACATAAATCTTTAACTACGATAGTGACTGTCAATTATTATCAACTGTATTTGTTTATATCTAAAACTCCTTCACATATCTTCATGGATCATTGATTTCAATTGTTTATACATATCAGGCTTCTTATCAATCATCAGAAAGTGATGGGTCGAAATGACTTGTTTTAAATACTACAGTTAAGATTAAGTATTCCACAATTTAACTAGTCTTAAAAATTGACGACACACTACAAAAGACGGCTTTATTTTGTATTTCTAAATATAATAACAAGGTTATCCCATAAGAGGCGATACAGTGACAAGTTGGTGTCTGTAAATGGATGCCGTTATACAGTGACAGGCTGTAGTTCTGTAAACATATGCGCTAATACAGTGACAAGTCAATTTATTTTTATGTATGAAGTGACAGACAGGAAAAATTGATGGAAAAGTAAATGTCTATAGATGTGCAGTGATCAATGACAAGTTGTTGTCTGTATAGGTATACAGTGGTTCAGTGAAAAGTAAATGCTTTTGTTTGTTTTTTAACTAAGGATGATACCAGGCATCAAACAACTCTATCAACTTTATACTCAAATATATAAGGAACTGCAGTTTTGGTACAAACTTTCCCGTTCAATCAGTGACAAGTTGTTGTATGTATAGGTAAGCGGTGATACAGTGAAAAGTAAATGCCTTTATAGGTATGCTGTGATCAGTGACAAAATTTTGAATGTATAGGTAAGCGGTGATACAGTGACAAGTAAACGTCTTTATTGTTATGCAGTGATCAGTGACAAGCTGTTGACTGTACAAGTATGCGGTGCTGGATGTTTGTTTTAAATATGTTAACCAATGTGTGAGACGTGACTTCAACATGTGACCGGACACTATCTTCGGCTATCGTAATCAACCAATTACAAGCACCGTTGCTCGTTTCGTTCGCCGACATGAGCTACTGGTAACAGAGTCGCGATGGAACTTTTCTCACCTTTACAGCCCTCGTACGAGAAAGAATCCCACCGAGGCCGCACAGTAGTCTGGGTTACAAGAGGTCCCGCGGAGTCCCACCGCCCAAGAATGCGGCGATGCGCGGCTGCGGGTACCCCGAGCAGGTATTTTTACAGCACATTAAAAGCTATCTGGTCCTTGCTCTCGTGGGGCCCTGGGAGGACAAGAGCGGCAAGAGTCGATGACAAGGCGGTAAATCTTGCCAGAAGCCCCCTACCAGGGCTGCATACAGAGTTTGGGTCTTTTCTGCAGCCACTGATTACTGCAACCTTAGTTTTAAAGTTTGCATGTAATAGATTAGTTAAATTCTAAGAACAAATATTTTCAAACTTTAAATGACTCTTTATGCTCTCCAAGATAATATTTCAACAGTATATATCTCACAAAGTAATGCAAGGTTGTCATACTCTGGTTTGTTTTTTAACTAAGGATGATACCAGGCATCAAACAACTCTATTAACTTTATACTCAAATATATAAGGAACTGCAGTTTTGGTACAAACTTTCCCGTTCGATAAGTGTTGGAAGAGTTTAAGTGACCAATTTAAACACACTCAGAAAATTGCTCATCAGGAATTTCACAGATCTACTGCACCTGCTGCCAAAACACCTGCCGGTCCTAAACTGAGAATTATTATTGGCGGCATCCAACTGTGAAAGATCAAATAAACAAAACTATTAAATAATTAACATAATGCTGAAAGGTAATATATTAGCCGAGTTGGTACTAAATTAACACTTCAGAATTCCCCAAATAAACACATTTCTGTATTTGGTGTCCAACATTACATGTTTCTTAAACGCCTTGAGTAGTTTCGACAGCCTGGATGCCCTTATAAGATCGACTGGAAATACCGGCCTAAGAAAGGCCACAGTAAAGTGATTTACAGAATATTTTAGAATAGACGTTAGAGATAGGTTCTTCCTGATAAAAAGGTTTTTATTATAGGCTATAAATTTCTAGAAGTAGGCTATTCAACACCTTGAGTGCAGCATCTGCTTATAGGTAATCATTTAATGCATCAGCACCAGGATACTGGGCACATACAAAAAGAACCCAGAATCCAGTACGTCGAGTGCAGCATTAGATTACCAGATACAGTTAGAATTCAGTAGCCAGTACGTTAAGTGCAGCATTAGATTGCCAGATGCAGTAAGAATTCAGTAGCCAGTATGTCGAACGCATCATTAGATTACCAGATACAGTTAGAATTCAGTAGCCAGTACGTTGTATACAACATTAGATTGCCAGATGCAGTAAGAATTCAGTAGCCAGTACATTGAGTGCAGCATTAGATTGCCAGATGCAGTAAGAATTCAGTAGCCAGTACGTTAAGTGCAGCATTAGATTGCCAGATGCAGTAAGAATTCAGTAGCCAGTACATTGAGTGCAGCATTAGATTACCCGATGCAGTAAGAATTCAGTAGCCAGTACGTCGAGCGCAGCATTAGATTACCAGATACAGTTAGAATTCAGTAGCCAGTACGTTGTATGCAGCATTAGATTACCAGATGCAGTAAGAATTCATTATTCAGTACATTAGATTACCGGAAAGTTTAAAATTTCAATAGCCAGTACGTTGAATACAGTACCAGATTACCGGATGGATACAGTTACTCTATAAGAACTCTGTCAAAGTATACTACTGTAATATGGTATGAATTTGTTTTTGTATTGGTATTTTTCTTTGCAACGTTTAATTTGTTTCACTACAAGGTTTTTACATCCTTGGTTTATAATAGGTACCTATAATGGGATAATATTAATGAATGATAAAAAATGTAGTCTTTATAAATACTTATTACAGACAAACCTAATACAGGTGCTGATTTTAGGTTTGTAATTGGATATTTACATGAAATGCACTTATTTAACTACTCGTTATGAACGGATATGAACGGTGAACATGAGTGGATGGATGGGTGAGTTGGGGCAATCGCTAGAATACCTAAGATGAACTTTTAGTAAGCTCTGTCACAAAATTGTCCGATCTAAAGTAATTCAGTGAGATAACAAAACCTTTTTGGAGAAGTAAGAATGAAAAAATGTCACCTATAGGAGATGCTGCTGCTCTCAGTCCTAACCAATGGTATGCCATTGTCTTATAAGTAAACCGGATTTTTGAGTATATCGATAATTGATTGATACAGTTTCCTTATATTTCGAGTGGAGTAGAGTTGCCTCTAATGAACAAGAACACTTCTACTGATATCGACGAAGGGGCACATTCCACTTCCATACCACACTCAATTCCAGGACTGAAGCAGGAGCTGGAGGCTTCAGGCAGCTCCCCCCTCAACCGAGCCATCATAAATCCTGAGATGGCTGCAGCGAAGATGCATTACATAAGTCCTGCAGTAGCCGGCGACCACTCCCAGGACTAAACGATTCCCACATGGAACGTCGTGAGTGTGGCCCCACCAACAAGGCTTACATCACGGTTCCCTATTAATTGGAAACTCTTGTTGGCGATTAGAAGAGCAATTTGTATCCTTTGAGGAGTGCCGACCGCACTCAAACCGCGCAATTAAAACTTAACGCGGTTATTTGTGTAGGTAACGACTCCGAGCCTGCGGAGGGGATAGAGGACGGTAACCGTTATCAGTGAGTGACTTCGACACTCCGAAAATCGCTAGTCGACTCGCTGTTACAGATTAAGATAATAGGTTTCTCTCCGTTTGAACGCGCCGCGTCGCCCGGTGCGCTCTATCACCCGTCTCCGGGTAAGGGTGAAACTGGACCAACGTGGAAAAACCAACAGGAATTTAATCCTTAATTGAATAGTTTAAGAGTCAGTAGAGGTAGTCGCCATTTTGGTCTTAATCCCATCATTTGGAACAGCACTGTGACTTAACGGTAGGTCGGAAAATTACAATGTTTAGATCTTCTGAAAGCGTAAAAACAATTGAGAATCAACATTTCAATTTTCATAAAATATTTATTTCTGATGAAATAAATATACTAATATTAAATTTCAGTTTTTTAGTCTCTAATATTTATGAACATTCAAATGAACAAGCAAAATTTTTAGAAGTGTATACCCTACTCAAGTAACTTTTACGCTATATCAAAAAGTTCCAGATTCCAGTGCTGGTAAAATTTGCGCTTGTCATTCTAAGTATCATCATTCAGTTGATCGTTAGCGAAGCTTCTTAAAGGTCTGACACTATAAATCCACTAATACAAGTAATAACAATAATTTTAATTGTAATTATGTGCAATTAATTACTTGTTGAGGGAACCAAAAAGAAATTATTTCCAAAAATGGGTTCTTACCTCTAACCCCTCCTCACCCCAACTGAATTGTTCAAACTGCATCGTATACCTTGTTTTTTGTACCACTAATAAAATCTTATTAAAAAGTGTTGGCACAACTATTTTTTAAATCACACTAAAAGTTTAGTCTATGATTATGTAATTTGTGTCAGTGTAAAAATTTCTATTTCAAGTGTTTTATGCCAAATTACTCGGCATTACTAAAGCTTTAAAAAGTCAGACACCATAACGTCCTATTTTAAAACTGTTAAAGTTAAAAAACCTAAAAATAGAGGTAGTGTTTTTTTAGGTTTCCAAAAAAGAAAAAGTGTTTCCAAATACGCAGTGATTAAACAGTTGGTGCGATTTTTAAATTGTTTCTAGCAAAACTGTAAATTTTCTATGGGAAGTACTGCATAAGAGGTGCTGCAAGGTATTTCGAGTTACAATTCAAACATTTCGAGTTTGGGTTGGGAGGTTGGGTTAAGGGTGACAACCAATTTTTGTAAATATTTTCTTTTGGTTCTCCAAAGAGTAATAAAGGTCCCTTTAAACAGAACTATGCTAACTTGTTCGGTATTGAAGCAACACATGAGGCAAGATTCCTAGATAGACTTCTACGGTCAACACTATTTTTTAGAAATTCATGGTCTTCAAGAGATGACCGTGTCAATAAGTTTCATGCATTATACATAGAATTTTCCAATGTTTCGGCCTCGATACAGAGATCCATCATCAGTGCGACAGACTGTACTAACTGTGGTGTTAGCAGTTGGAATGTTTATAGATATATTATCAAATGAACACAGCATTTATAGAAGAACAACTCATAAGTAAATTATATTTAGAGTATGAGTAATTATGTTTGTTGAAACGTAATTATTAAATATGCAATGGTTTTCTTAAAACTTTTAATTTTTGTATACTTTTAATAATTTCTTCACACAATTTTTCTCTATGAAATATTTAAGGAACTGAGTGTACAAAGGTAACTCGAATTTTCACGAAGGACATCGAATTTTTTAAAGACCGTTTTTAGACTCCTATTATGTACAGTCAAACATAAACAAATTGTTATTATTATTTATTTTCGTTCAAATTTTAAACGAACTATCACCCAATTGAAAATTGTTACGATTGTATTAAATAATGTTTGGGTTTTTATGTAATCTTTGGACATTTAATGTTTTTATGTAATGTTTTATTCAGAGCAACAACACAGATTGCAAAATATAATAAACTCAAAATGAAACAAATTATAAATTGAAAATAATGGAGGAAAATAAAACTACAGTGCTTCGTAAGTTGTAGAGAAAGAGTTATACATATATAATGGGTCCTACTACCTCATCTCATTATGAAAGAAGCATTTTCAAAAAGTACACGTTGGTAGTAATTTATGTAAAATTAGTTAATATTTATTTCAATTATGTGAGTTTGATAACAATATATTCTGATTTTTTAATTAGGGTTAAACATTTTAGTTGTTGTAAAATGCGATATGTGTTCCCCGTTACAAGCTAGAGAACACAATTAATTAATTTCATTTTCAACAAAAAATATGCAGATGCTCTGTATTTCAATATTCATACTAGTTAATTATTCTTTAATTACTCACTAAGCAGCATTTTCCCAAAAATAAACTTTAAGCAGTCTTACACTAAAATCTTTATTTTGTTGGAGTAGTAAAATGAATTAAATTATTCAGTATACACATTCTTATTTATATCTGATCAATGATGGAATGGAGGGACGGATTCCACCCACAGGGTGTTTGGGGACTATTTAGCCAAACTTTGGATTTACTTATGGACATGGGAACAAACAAAAAATGGCATGTAACATTATGGTCTATCTCGTTTTGTTAAAATCTATCCGTATGTTTGTGATTTTTATAAAAAATAATATCTCACGAACCATAAATGCCAAAGATTTCAAATGTTGCATATTTAGTAAGGATGATATCACCGAAACGCACAACAATTTCCTATATTTTTCTTCAACCGTTCCGAAATTGCTAAGGATGGAAAAATTAATGTTCCTTTCTTTGTCAATTTTTAATTTTTAAAACGTTAGTTGTTTCCAATTGGTAGTCAAGGTCCGGATGTTGTGTGAGGAAGAGAACTGAGTCAGACAGACCAATTCTACGTGGTTAGGATTCTACGAAAAGCTGTAGGTCCCATAGTTGCTCTGGCTATTGCTCTATTAATAAATAGTCCTCTCTGAGATAAGTCGAACTCAGATAGTAACAATGACTACGCTCACTTATCTAGACTCATCACACTCATTCGAAATCCATATTCGCCAATATCTTCACGATCGGCATCTTAAGAATAAATAAATAAAAATGATCAAAACATATTTAAAATCATTGCATGTTTAGGTGCTATCAGCCTTACTAAGTATGAAACATTTTTAAAATGTGGCGTTTATTGTTCCTGAAATATATATATCTATATATACAGTATATATTTTTTATAAAAGTCACAGTCATACGAAAAGACGATTAACGAAGTGAGATAGACCATAATGTTATATGACTTTTTTTATGTCCAGAACTAAATCCCAAAGTTCGGCTAAAGAATGATCAAACAGCCTCTATTATATATTTCACAAAATATCTTTATTGAAACAATATATACAAATTAAAATTGCATGAATTTAATATGATAGAAGAATATTACTACACATAAACGACACTATGTTCGTGAGCTCTGTCAGCCATTAAAGAGATTAACATTTAAAAAACAAAGTATAAAAAGGGCTTAATTAACATAAAAGGAATAAATAAATAAATCTATAGTAATTTGCAAATATATAGACAACAATTCTGAAACGATTAAAGAAAACAGAGATCCCAGGCAGTTTGAAACACCTAAATAAGTTTTAGAATTTTGACCTTGAACTTGTGGATGCTGGAATAATATTATAACAATGTAGTCGATTTATTGATTCGGTTATATATTTCGATTCGTTTGGTGAGCCATAGATTTGTTTAAGTGAAACATACAATCGATTTAAATCGAGATATATATTCGTACGGTACCCGAGCTGTTCGCCGATACATAGTCATGAGTTCACCCCCTCCCATAAATCCCCCCCCCCCACTGTTTGAATAGCTCCCAACACATTAAATTACTTTTGTAGTCGACTTTATTACTGTGCATTAAGTGTGTTCATTATGTAAGGTAAAAATATCTACCGAATAAAATTAGAATAATAAATAAGTACTTACTGAAATCGACTTGGTAAAATCGATTTACATTTCAATTAAATCACACTCGGTTTACGTATCAGTTTGAATAAGTAAAAGTGATGAAATATACTTTTTGATATTGGCTAGTTAAAATTTATTTTCATATTTAATCCTTAGGTTATCCTCAGATATGAGATGCCGACACAACTTTTGTGCATATTTTTAGGTAAATATGAATGATTATGTGAGTTTAGGATGAGTGTGGATGACCGTGTATTCTGGTTACTTACTGAATTCGATTGATGCCCAGAAGGGTCCATTTACTAATAGCCAATAACAAGGGCAAATAAGGAACCTACAGCTTTATGTGGAATCCGAACCACTTGGACTGGGCTGATTTTCAGCTAAAGACCCCTAAACAACCATCGTACGGGTCATCGCACAGACCGCTGCAGGATCGATATCGCAAGAAATCTACTAACTATGCGACGGTCTTTTCGTTGGACCGAACGATTTCCCACGCATGTCGAATGGACTCGCTTAGTTTAGCCAATTACCACATTTTTTATTTAAAAAATCTTGAACGATTAGAAATAAATTAAACGCATCAATAAATTATGAATGTAAGCTTAAACACAGAGAAAAAAGAAATAGACGTCACTTTCTTATTACTGCAACGAACCTGAGTGAAAGTTAAAAATTGATTACAACTAATGAACATCTTCATGTATTTGTATTAATGAAAATGTAATTACCACATATATCCTTGAAGATTTGGGGGAATACGGGAGGCATTGACAATGTGCTTGTCCTGCCATCGCACGGCAAACAGGAGAAATAGCTATTCGACACATATTAAGCGCACTATAGCATGCGACCTCTGTTTCTTTCTTCTTTGTGGCTTAACACGGTTTTTATAATCAATTGCTTCCTAGAGGTGATTCAATGTTCAACCTGTACAATGTGATGATGTAAAATATAACTTTAAATTCAAACTATGCACTTTTAGTGTAGGGATAAAATAAATAAGGAATCATAAAACGCGTAAATTAGACCAGACTAAGGAAAATTGAACGGAATTGGTATCGAAGTCTTTAAGTTATTCCATTATATCAGTTCAGCCCTGTTTATGTACTCATACATAAAACTGGACTTTTTGTTATCACGAGAGCCAAATTAGTCGATTTTGAATATTCCCACAATCCCATTAGGTTATTATGACGACGTGAAAATTCATGAAGTCACTCGGTTCAACAGATACATTATTTCTTGATTGCGTAAATACGTTTTTTTCCTTAATTAAATCAGTCCAGGGACCTGTGCAGGCGTGAGTTTAAACATGATAAGGTATTTAATAAACATTCTGAATGCAAATATAGGACGATTCGCACTCAACTTTATTACGGATCGTAAACTTGGCATTTGAAGCAAATAAAGCATACATTTCCTTAACTCGATGTAAGTATTATTAGCATATTCTCCCCCTTAGACATAATTAAATGTAGTAACGGTACATGGTTTTATTATTTTCGGCTGATAAATCGTATATTGACCAGAAGATCGTACGATAAATTATTCTTTATACTTTTGGCATAATTAATAACAAACATGATTAAAACCTCTGTTATATCTCCATTATAAAATGTCCAACCTGGCTAATTAATATTTTTTAAATAAATTGCTTAGGAGACTTAGTATGAGGCAATAAAACATATTTCATATCATATATAGCACCAACGATACAGTTGTATGATAATTTACAAAACATATATGTATTGTTTGTTCGATTTTTAAAATGTGTGCATTAATCTTTTGTTATTAAAATTATGGGATAGTTTTCTGGAACCAGACTTAAATCGAGCAACTACATTTATAAACGGTCTAGTTTATTGAAATAACATTAGTCTTGCATTTTCTTTCAAAGAATAAAAACTGAATGAATTCTAAATTTTTAAAAATTTTCTGAGTAATTTTTTTAAAGCCACTTTTTAGTTTTCCAGTCATTGAGCTAAGTTTATTTTATTTGACAGGTAAATCGATGTTCCTCCCATAGAATCTTGGTTTTTATCAGCTGCCCTTTCAATTATTTCGAATACCAGCTCAGGAGGAGGGAGGGAGAGGCAGGGTGAGGGAGGAAGGGAGGGAGAGAGAGGAAGAGAGAACTTAAATTTCTTTATTTTACCTGCCCCAGTTTAGACCATAGGTCCACTCTTCCACTGGGACAGGCACCAAAATATATAAACTACTAGCTGTACCCGCCCGCTTCGCCGGTCATAATATTGAGTTTTGATTGTATCATTAAAATGTGCAGCAACCTTTCAGTTTACACAGTATCTAATTTACAACAGCTGATGTTTTGTATAGTTAACTACTGTACTCAATTATTTTTAATTTTGAAAGTTTTGCCTACCACAATTTTATTCTATTTGTTTTTATTTAACAGCTGTTAATCAAATAAATCAATCAATTAATATTTTTTTTTTTTTTTTTTTTTATAACATTTATTTAATATTTACAATCTATTCAATAATGAACAATAAGTAAATTCGATCTATTTTAAATAACAATGGTTGATTACCTTCCAAAGACTGTAAACAACATAATGGACTAAAAACGTTCACTTAAACTAAGGAAGTCATGCCTTTTTAGTCTATAAATGTGTTGACTATTGTCCAACAAATTCACAGCAAGATGGTTTTCATGTGCTTCAAGCTTCTGTAGGTAACGTAAACTAAACTTTGAGATTTCATCTTGCACATAGTCAATTCTTGTGTCTTTGTGGATTACTGCATTCCTAACATACCATGGAGCTTGCAATATAGTTCGCAGTACCTTTGACTGGAAACGTTGAATAATGTTCAGATTTGATAATGATGCTGTCTCCCACAACGGTATGCCATATGTCCACACTGGCTTCAAGACAACTTTGTACAGTAATAGTTTATTTTCAGTGGAGAGGTGGGATCTTTTTCCAAAAAGCCAATACAATTTAGAAAATTTTGTATTTAGTTGCAATCGTTTATTCCAGATATGGCTCTGCCATGTCAGTCGCCTATCTAAGTAAATTCCTAGATATTTAACATCATTTCGTTGAGTTAGTAGAGTGTTGTTTAAGGAAACATTTGGACAGTTTTCCGAATTAAGCGTAAATGTAATGTGTATAGATTTACTCTCGTTTACTTGTATTCTCCAGCGTTTTACCCAATCTGTCATTGAATTTAAAACATCTTGCAAGATCTGAGAAGCTGTAAAAGGGTTCCGATGAGAAGCAAGGACTGCAGTATCATCTGCAAATGTTGCAGTTAGAGTTTCTTGGTGAGTTGGAATATCAGCTGTGAATATTGTGTACAATAAAGGGCCCAATACACTACCCTGTGGAACTCCAGATTCAATTAAATTTTAGATTTGAATAACAATTTTGATATTTTATTCTAAAGTATCGTTGGGATAGGTAAGATTTTATTAGATTGTAGAAATTATGAGGTAGAAGTAATTTAATTTTGAACAACAGCCCATCATGCCAGACTTTATCAAAAGCCTGGCTTATATCGAGAAATGCTGCTGAGCAAAATTCCTTTTTTTCTAAGGTTTGCCTGATTTGATCAACAACTCGATGCACCTGTTCAATTGTTGAATGGTTAGGTCGAAATCCGAACTGATGATTTGGAAGTAAATTTAGCTCAGTTAATAATGGATTTAATCGTTTCAAAAACAATTTTTCAAACAGTTTTGATGGAACCGGTAGGAGACTTATCGGTCTGTATGAAGTAACCTGATGAGGTGGTTTACCAGGTTTCAGAATAACAATAATGTCAGCTACCTTCCACTGAGATGGAATGTACTCAAGTCTCAACATGGCGTTGAACAATATAGTAAGGAAAACAATCGCTTTCCTAGGGAGCTCTTTTAGCACCTTTCCTGTAATAAGGTCATAGCCAGGAGATTTTTTAGCAGGAAGTCCTTCGATTGCTCCCTTTACTTCCGATGGTTTGAATGAGGTTATTGGCATTTCAAGCTGATTAGGTGAGTCCAGAAATTAATCAATTAATATAGCTTCACAAGAAATCAAAACATAAAAATATAAACAGTTAAAAAAAAAAAATTAACACATGGGTTAATTTAATTTTGACATATTTAAAACCTACAGCTGATATTCTTTTTATATTTGACTTATTATACCTTCATGCATCCTGCTATTTGATTAACATTGAAACTTTAGAAGTCCAAGGGATGGAGCCCTGAGGGATTAAAGAAACGGGAATAGGACAGAAACCTTCCCTGGGGTATATAGAACAACTTCCCCAAGTTTCATGGCGATCGGCTGGACGGTTTGGTAGCGCATAAAGGATAGACAGACAAACATACATTGGATTTTATATATAGTGTATAGATTAATACAATTGGTCGTGATCTTACAGTGCTATACAATAATTACACATTTGGTATAACAATTTAGTGTATGAACGACTATTGTACATTGTAAGTTCCATCGTTTTTACAACATAATCTTATATTTTAGTTTGTGTTCTCAAGTTACGTTTCCAAGCCGCCCTAGACATTTAAAAACCTTATTCCAGAAAATTACGAAAAAAGGCATATAACGTAATTTAATACTAGTAAATTTAGTAGTAAGTGCTGTTACTTTTCAAAACAATTAGCTGGTTCTGCATCCTAGGATTTCTTCCTAAGGGAGGAATGCTAATCTCCTATTGTGAGTCAACATAGTTAGGGGTTTTATGTGGTAAAATGTTCTCGTGTGATGAATATGTGTGTTGTAAGAAGAGACTGTCTTGTGGCGTGAGGTTTTTATGGTTGAATCCAACACGGCCGTGTGTATACGGAAATAATGTCCTTATACACAATTTGAGATCCTTTATTTTCTATTTCTCGGTATCTCCCTAGATTGGTCTTTACAAGACTACAATTTAAAATTGAATGCAACATATCAGACAGAAAATGTTTATCTTAAACTAACCTCTCATTCATGTATTCTTAAACTCTACGATCAGTAGACCTGCAAATCTATTAAAATTGCTATTGGTTAGCTGAATGCATTCCACATGATGTGTACTGAACTCTCTACTGGTCTTGTGTGTTTTGAATTCCTATAGGCCTACAATGTAATAACGTACGAGTGCAGCACGCTACGATTTGGACACATTAGTAGCTGATCTGTGTCCAACTTTAACTAAAACTATTACCTATGTTAATGTACGCATATGTTTTGAAAATTTGTAAATATCACAACCACCCGTACTTGTTCGACTGATGTGTTATCTGCTGTTACTATCGTTGGATTTAGATATTGTTTTATCTTACTATATTTTTATAATTTCAAATCATATTTGAAAAATACAGGGGGAAATATGACAAAAAATTACATCAAACGTGGTTTTGTTATGTATAAAAAATAAGTCTTCTACATCGTGCTTGGTATTATATTTGTATATTTTTTTATAAAATTTCAAATATAAGCCTAATAAAGAAAATATGGAGTTATTTGTAAGATAAATAAAATTACAAAATCCAGCTCCAGTCGGTGGCAGTAGTTGCACATCAGTGAAACAGCTGGGGATGGTCGAAAGGAACGGAGGGATGAACGATATTCCGTTCGCCGAGAGTTGAGAGTGAGGCTCCGCCTGGACTATCGCTGTCACAAGGGCGCTGACCAACAAAAGAGGGTGTCTACATGGACCCTTGATTTACAACAAGACTGATTCATTGACATCCCCAATCGGCAGTCAGTCAATCGGTATGAGAACGTAAGACAGAGCTCCCAGGTACCCGGTAAGCCCAGCCAATGTAAACGAACTATAAATATTGCCACTTAGCACCTCCTCAATTAAGGTGCTTATGCATCATCCCATCACTAGCCTTTTAGTTACCATGAAACACCTTGGATTATCATACGGATAGTACAATTACTCCAAAAACTCTTCATAAAGAAACTTCAATGCTGGCTGTTATGGAGACAGATTAGAGAAACTCCTTCCCAACACTGAAGTTACGTCAAACATTGAATCACCTGGATAACCAGGAAAATGTCATCAACTTAGATAATATACATACTACTATACATTTATGTAACGGCTAGATATTATAATTATCTTCGTTGATAATTCACAATTCTTTAAGAGATCCGCCTTTCGTCTGTAATGAGAACCAAATATTGACAATTATTGGCTTAGATCTTCTACTGGAACTATTAATGTATATCTAAAATCTTCTAATTAGATTGTTAAAATTCTTTGTTCTAGCATGCTTCTTATTTTAAGCATAATTTGTCGATGTTAAACTAAAATTATTTTGCTATTTATGTATTTTTTTAATGTGTATACTTTATTATAGTATATTTTAATTTCTGTTATATACCTTTCAGTTGTTTCAATATAAAGCATTGTTATTTTTATATGCATTATTTAATTTTATCAGTTAGTTGTGGTTTTATTGTTCGCCCTTGTTATGCATTGTTTAGTTTCACAAGTGTATCTAGCCTTGCCATTTCTCATATTTCTGTTGTCGCTCTGTTGCTCAGATTAATTTATTATTGTATTGGCCTATAATTACGTTCTTTTTAATATTAATTATTTAATGTTATTAGATAATTAGGTATATTGTTAATGTAACTTATATTTATTCAATATTATGGTTTACTATTGCTTTTATTGGTTGGATTTATTGTTGGTTATCTAATTTGTTGTTAAACACTGATGCTAATGTTAAATAGTTTTTAATATCCTGTTTTTTTAAAACTACAATTTCCATTTAATGCTGTTAGTAGGCCAACTGCAATTAATATACTATTGTTGCTTCTTATAGTTTAATAAGCTATACAGTTAAAGAGGTATTTTTTTTGTAAAATTGCGATTGCTGTAAATAAATAATTTTAATTTAATTAATACATCATATATTTTATCCAAGAACAATTCTAAATTAACATTTACAATTTTTAACAGGAAAAGCCGCTGAGACATATGTATAGTAATTAATGACAGAATCACTATGAATTTATTGTAAACCTCTTTGTTATAATCCAACTATCAGCTATAAAACAAACTATGCACTATACATTCCGCCACTCACCGAAGCTGCGCACTCGTTACGGTTATCGTGCTTCCATAGCGTGCTCATGTTAATTTGTACATTTATTTTACTGTCTCATTTAATTATATGAGTTGTTTTTACCTATTTTATCTTGTTGAGATAGCATAAAATACGTGCAGGATGTTCAAAATGGTCTGAGCTATAACTGTTTTAAGGTATCTTTTCGTCGAAAAATGGACAGTAAAATATTATTTATTTTTTTTTTTTTGCTATGATGTTAATTGTTATTTTATTATTTTTATGCCAGTCAAACTCCTTTAGCTTTCATGGATTCTTTTACTTCCATAATGCGAGACATCGGTTTGTATTGGCCTCCAACTTAATTTGTTTTTTTTTTTATTAATCTATAGGCCTATAGGTAAAAGGATATAGAGGGGGTTTTTTTTAATGGGCCACCATTGTTATTTTGGAAACTATAAGTATGACAAAAAACTTTAAATGGGGAACCTTACCTCATTTTTAGAGACAATTAAAAATACATACTTCAAATTTTGAAAAACGGCCGCCATTTTCCAATATGACGGTCAACGTTGATTTCTCATATGGAAAACCCTATATTTTATGATTTTTTTAGATAGAAATAGTAATTTTAAGAATTTTTTATTCTTGGTAGTGTTTCAATATTTTGCTTAATAACGTGGATATGAGAGTTCGAAATTTTCAGATTCCTTTTAGAGCTTACCATTGAGATAACAACATTTTCAATGTGCATTCAAAAAGAAAATGACCTAATCTGCACAAATTACAACATACATTTCGAAAATAAATGCTTAGCATTCTGTTTTTACGATTTAACGCATTGTATATTAAATTTTAACACATAAATTGAAACAAACGTGTTACTATTTTGACTGAGATAAATTTATGTTGGCAACACTTACCAATATCAAAAATGGAATTAATATTTCATGTGCTATACGAGTGTTTGATCCTGTCTCCTTTAGTTTATTTGATTACTTTTCATCAATATATTTCTTTTAAAATAATTTGAGTATGGAGGCAGCTAAAGAAATTTTACCAAATGTACTATTGTTAACAAAATCATTTAAATAAAGAGTTAAAGAAGTAAAAACTACAAATTGGGATATATGGCAAATAGGCACCTAACTTTTTTTTCCTTTATCTTTAGGGCAATTTTTTCTTGAATGAATGGCTGTTTCCTTCACGAAGGAACTATTTTGCTGTGTGGGATTTTCAACAGTATTTTTAAAATCTAATTATCAGTGTTGTGAATGAAATAAATGAACATAAATATGGAAAAATCATTAATTTTAAGCAGATGCAGTTAAAAAGTATTTTTAAAATATTCAGTGGCACCGTTCCAATTTTTTGCAACAAAATTTCTAATAAGTAGTCTATATTATGTTTTTGAGAATTAATACGAATGTTATTCCGAGCATTTTTATTTATAAACAATATAAACTATAATATTATACCAGCAAGTGTATGTATAATAGAGCCTGATAGTATAACAATCACTTTTACAAACTGCAGACTTAGAAATTATTACTGGGTCATTTACGCCAGATAAAAAAATTTAAAATCGAAATGTCCTTGTCATATGTGGCCATTAACATATTTGTACAGTGGTAAGTTTAATGTTACTTTAAGCCAACTCAAATGTTAATATTTATTTTAAAAACAAGGTTGCATCAAGTAATGTTATTAATATATTTAAACGGTTACAAACTATTCGTATTAATTTTTAAATAAATAGTTCCTGATCTTGAAGACCGTTTTTTAGTATATGTCTAGTTTTGTAAAATTGTATAAGGATCTTTATGAAATTTGACACTGTTAAATCTTACAATATACAAAGTGCATATGAAATGTTGTGGGGCACTTTTTAATGTATAAAAATATTGTAAATTTTATAATGATGATAAAAATATTACCGACTGTTCAGTCAATATGACATTTGAGGAAGAATTTATTGAATTTATGTTGAATCCTGGGTCTATGACTTCGACAGGGATCATGTTGTAGGTGGGATGCTCCGAGGGGAGACGCATGGAACCGTTTAGCCCGGTTTGTTGAGGGCATACTTCGAGTAAAGAGGGGGGTTTTAGTGGGTTGTTTGGTAAACTGAGTTCGGAAATGAAATGTTACCTCCTAGCAAAAATGTTTTAACCCTGTAAAGAAGGTACTTTATTTGAAACAATGTGCCTGAGATACAAACAGTGTCCATATTTTAGAGCTTAGGCTTAAGAGGCCGGTGTCATAAGTAGAATCTACATTTTCAGGTGACAACCACGTCAAGATACCTTGACGCAGCTGTCACCGGGAAATGTAGATTCTAGTGTCCATATTACTAATATATAAAAAATCCTGTTACATTTTCGAAGTAACTTAGAGAAGTGAAGAAAGACGTGTTGCAAAAATGATTTTTTATTTATATTTCTTCTGAATAGTCGTGTCTTTAAATTTATTAAATATTAAGTTAATAAATTTAAAAACTATTTAGACTAAGAAGTTAAAGACTATTCAGACTAAAGAGTTAAAGACTATTCAGACTAAAGAGTTTAAGAATATTCGGACTAAAGAGTTTAAGGCTATTCATACTAAAGAGTTTAAGGCTATTCAGACTAAAGAGTTTAAGGCTATTCAGACTAAAGAGTTTTAGGCTATTCAAATTAAAGAGTTTAAGGCTAGTCAGACTAAAGAGTTTAAGGCTATTCAGACTAAAGAGTTTTAGGCTATTCAAATTAAAGAGTTTAAGGCTAGTCAGACTAAAGAGTTTAAGGCTATTCAGACTAAAGAGTTTAAGGCTATTCAGACTAAAGAGTTTTAGGCTATTCAAATTAAAGAGTTTAAGGCTAGTCAGACTAAAAAGCTTAAGGCTATTCATACTAAAGAATTTAAGGCTATTCATTCTAAAGAGTTTAAGGCTATTCACACTAAAGAGTTTAAGACTATTCACACTAAAGAGTTTAAGACTATTCAGACTAAAGAGTTTAAGACTATTCAAACTAAAGAGTTTAAGGCTATTCATACTAAAGAATTTAAGGCTATTCATTCTAAAGAGTTTAAGGCTATTCGCACTAAAGAGTTTAAGACTATTCAGACTAAAGAGTTTAAGACTATTCAAACTAAAGAGTTTAAGGCTATTCAGACCAAAGGGTTTAAGACTATTCAGACTAAAGAATTTAAGACTATTCAAACTAAAGAGTTTAAGGCTATTCAGACTAAAGAGTTTAAAACTATTCAGACTAAAGAGTTTAAGACTATTCAGACTAAGGAGTTTAAGGCTATTCAGACTAAAGAGTTTAAGACTATTCAAACTAAAGAATTTAAGGCTATTCACACTAAAGAGTTTAAGACTATTCAGACTAAAGAGTTCAAGACTATTCAAACTAAAGAGTT
Source organism: Stictocephala bisonia (assembly GCA_035578905.1). NCBI lineage: Eukaryota > Metazoa > Arthropoda > Insecta > Hemiptera > Membracidae > Stictocephala > Stictocephala bisonia. The sequence goes on from JAQJVL010002095.1 coordinate 107,587, forward strand.
TAACGCTATTCAGACTAAAAAGTTAAAGGCTATTCGGACTAAAGAGTTTAAGGCTATTCAGACTAAAGAGTTTAAGGATATTCAGACTAAAGAGTTTAAGGCTATTCAGACTAAAGAGTTTAAGACTATTCAGAAGAAATAAAAATTAAAAAATCAGTTTTGTAACACATCTTTCTTGAACATAAATACTTTACCTCATAAATAAGAACAAAACACGTCAACAATATGGTAAGTCATATAAATCTAAAATGGTTAGCCAAAAAGTGATTTAGAAGTACATGACAATAAACTTAGAACATACCTGGATAGTTTTCCTGTTTGATAAAGAACTTTGGATGTATTACATTAAATCCGATAGTGTTTAATGTAAAAAATTAGTTCATGTTCATTTTAGTTAATAAGATATTTTTATGGTCCACAATGTGTAGAATAATAAGGCGACTTCACTTTGTGGCTGCTAACTGTTTTTTGTTCAAATTCATTAATGAACTAAATTACATACTACGAGATATATTGTATTCAGATACTAGTTAGTACTTTAAATTAAACCACTACCATTTACAGTAGTTAATGTCACTTGTCACACTAGATTTAGTGTTCGCATAATATCTGTAATTTTTTAACATTGACTGACTCGTCGGCTGAAGGTTGCATTTATATGAGGCGCCAGAGCAAGCCTGGAAAGTTCTGGAGCTATGGTGGAGATTGTTCTGGAAGGGTGATCTGGATAATTTTGGACACCGTTTTGGGAATATTCTGGCTCCACCTAAAGGCAAACTAACTGCCATTTTAGCACCCTCTAGAATAACTGGTTTGGCCTAGAAGAGTGCAATTACCTGAAAAAGGAGGGAAGCGCGATTTTCTGCGTATTGCTTATAGTAGTTGTCGTGATCCGTAACAATATATTATGTCATTCTGTAAAAGAACTGTACAATCTCAAAAGATCAAGTTTTACTATCAACTACGGTTAATTAAGGAGCTTATATGAACTAAGTTCATAAAAGGATCTTATATAGTTTATCGTACTACTTAGCATGACGCATGTTTTTTTTTTTTTTTTAAGAATAAAATTAAAAGTAATGTTTGCTACCTTTATTATTGTTTTATCGTTTAATCGATGGTAGGTCTTAATTGTCCTACAAATATAATAAACTAAAGAATGTCTTGGCTATGAGAAATAGGAAACCATCTGAAACACCATTTAAAGACAAATCGGATCTAAACTGATCTCGTAGCCATTAACACAGGTTCCCTTACTGCGTGCCGAGATTGTGTTTAGAATTTAAAACAGAAGGTCTTGTTAGAGTCGCTCATTTGTGATGAATTTCCATTCGAGTTACAAAACAGGCCTCCAACACCTACATCGACGTGGAAATTGCCTCGCGATTTGTAATTAAAATTCGATTATCGGGTATTAGCAGTCGGAGCGAGTCGATGTCTTTGTAACTGTTATATCCCTGTTGTGTCCGATAATCACAAAGAACTGGCGAGGAGCCAGTCTGCCGTGGATCGAAAGTAGGCTTCGTTACAGTCAAATATGGGTTTAACTTTGTTTTCGATTTGTATTTCTATCGATACATATTTAAATATCGATCGAATAAACTATTTTCAGTATGTTTATGTTTTTTAGTCATAAAGTGTTTCTATTTGCTAGATAAATATAGTTTATCGTTATTTATTTTATAACTAACTTGTATGTGAAGCTAAACTATTCGAATGTTTAATCATACAACTATTGAAAACGAAGAACATCAAAACATATAAATATTAATAATATGATGTACGAGTAGTAATCCACTTGCGATTCTCGCACTTCCAAATAATGCACTAAAAACGAAACACACATGAAAACGAATTTAGAAATAACCTTATTGTAAGATCTTATTCAAAGAATTATAATGACATTATAAAAGCTTGAAAACTATTGTGAACATTGTATTGTTGCCTCCAGAAGTGCTAACAGATTATGAAATTGGTTGCAGTACATTTGTCAATCACTTATATGGAATCCAGGTAGGACTACTCGAGTTTCGAGGTTTAAAACCTATCTTCAGATCCAAAATACGGATGTCAAATTGTAACACTCTATGTTTAAGCACATTTATTGCAACAAATAAATTAAATATACAACTTGACATTCGTATTTTTTATCTGATGATGAGGTTTTAAACCTAAAAACCGAATGTTCTTACCTTTGTAAATTATTGCCAAAAGCAGGCCACTGTTACCTATTTCATAGTTAATTACTTTGGTTTTTATATCATTAGTGTTTAGTGCATTATTGTACTATTATTATCACTACTAAATTCTGATAATATCTTCTTATTATTTTAGTTTTCTTCCGTTTATTCTGTCATTGCTTTCTCTGAAAACCTCCTCTGTGTCGTAAGTTATAATCACGTATTGAGTTCTTTTCCGCTTAGTTTCGACAGTTTATGGTTTTTATGTGTTTGTTTGTCATGACTTATTTTAATCAAACAACTGACCAGTCATAGTTACTATCTTAGAATAATGATGTAGACCTACTTATTACTTCGAATAAACTATGTCCAAAGTATGATTCTGGCTTAGGCACTAGTATAACTGAATACCATTCGCTAGAAAAGACATTTCCATCTGCCTCCAACTCCACCAGAGACACACGATATAAGCAGTGATATCTACTACTACTATGGAACCGACTGTTGAATGCCACGGAAATGATCTTCTAATGACATATAAATGTTTCCAGGTACTGGAAGAAGGACTTATTGCCGCTGTTTCTCGCCGCCAGTTGTGTCGCTAACTTATCTCGTTAAATTTGTCTAAAAACATTATAATCTAGTTTCTTTAGTAACACTATTAAAGCAATTTTCGTTTTTTGATCTGTCAATGCCACAACCTTGACAATTATATTCCTAGAGGTTATACGGATAAGTATGCCATAAAATCTTGATCACGTAACGGCGGGATTGGAACCGGTTTGTTGGAAGTGTAGCGACGACTTCCAAACGGAAACAGGATCTGATGGTTTTATTGAATAGCAATACATGGAACTCTATGGCATATATTGTTATAAATATAAGTATACATAGGCTATCTGAAAATATGCGCTTTTCACATGGTAATCAAATTTGAAATTATCCTATTTTGAATGAACAAATGTTGTTAGAACTATACTTTGTTTCAAAATCCTGTAGATGTACAATATTACAGTCAGCGGCCCACTAGTGGACATGCAATATTACAGACAGCGACCCAATAGTAGACATGCAATATTACAGACAGCGACCCAATAGTAGACATGCAAAATTACAGACAGATACCCAATAGTAAAGGTGCAATATTACAATCAGTGACCCAATAATAGACATACAATATTACAATCAGCGGCCCACTAGTGGACATGCAATATTACAGACAGCGACCCAATAGTAGACATGCAAAATTACAGACAGAGACCCAATAGTAAAGGTGCAATATTACAATCAGTGACCCAATAATAGACATACAATTTTCGGACTTCTTGTACCTACCATATGTAGCAGTCTGAAGAATGTAGAGGCAAGGTAATGTCAACAGATTTAACTCTTTGAATTTTGGCCTGCACGACTCTCTGAAATTCAATTTTAGGATGATTCTATAACTGAAGAAACTCTGCCCTGCGATAACAAAAGCCGACTTCGTCCAATGACTGTGACCTGCAGGAGTGTTGAGCGGATAACACACATCACACAACTATTGAAGGATGATAAGAATCTTCCAAAACCAGTGGATCGGATATATCCTAGACACACAGCACAACTTAAACGTAAGGTAAATCCGAGATATAGGTCCGTCCTAGACACACGGCATAACTTAAACGTAAGGTAAATCCGAGATATAGGTTCGTCCTAGACACGCCGTATAACCACTCACAAATGTTCGTGTATGGGTGGGCGGGTGGGTCAATACTAATGTTCGTATAGAAACAGAAAGTAATGTATATGTAATTAGGAGATCAATGTAATAAAAAAAATATATTACAATTGAAAATCGGAAAGAGTTTGGTACAGTTTGTACACGTCTAGTGTTTTTAGACATCAGAAAACCATACAAAAAAAAACTATATATATATATATATATATATATATATATATATATATATATATATATATATATATATATATATCGTATGGTTTTTTTGTCAGCTACAATTTAATACATTTTTTTTTAATCTGTAATATATTTGGATTAAGATCCAAAAGTAATGTAGTATATAAAATAAAACTGATCTCCTCTAACAAAGCTAAATCCAATCCATCGAGCCACTTACGACCTGCCTCACTGATTCTGTTTATGCTGGCTTATCCCTCCGTAAAATAGCGCAGGCGGCACTCTGTAATTATGTGATCCATTGTTTATATAGACTCCCCGCAATCACATTGACTGATATAGTGACAATCCCATTTATGTTTCCAGTAGTTACATCTTCCCACGCCAGTTCAGGGAACTGATTCAAAAGTGCCTATTCCCTACGAGGAAGGTTCATTCCACCTACAGTTGTTGATGGATCGTTTATGAGGAACTTATTTCGTCCATCAAAACTGTTCCACGCTATGGCCCAGCTAGTATTGGGCGAGAAATTTGATCTGTTTAACTAAAAAGCAGTACGTAGAGGTGGGTTTCGAGGTTTTAAGCGACCGTTCTGACGTGGGAGATCCTGTGTAAAAGGGAGGTGAGAGAATTTTCAAGATCTTATTGAATTCTTTAAGTAGTGCCTCCTGACGTCTTATCTCTGGAGGAGCTATATTGCACAGCGCCGGCAGCCGAGGAAGTGGAGTTGCCATGAGAATGCTACTAATAGCTCTCATGACACTATTAAGTTACACATCAATCGCTTTAGTGTGTATACTATTTAGCCATAAGGGAGCACTATTGATACAAGTATTATTGTAATCAATCTATATTATGCGTATAACCACAAACTAGAAAACCTTGCCGCTCAACGAACTCGGCTCATACCTGTCAACCTCCTCCTCGACGAACTGGCCGCTCAACGAAAAATACTTGGGGAAGGGTCCGTGAAGTCATGTCTCACTTGGCCTTGTCATTGACACCCTCAATAATTCACAGAACACTTACTGGCGTTCTTGTTTGCCCATATTGTGCGACAAAATGTATATGGAAATGTGGGTTTCATGTAGTTTCTTGGGATAATTAACTCCATTTATGTACAGTAATTAATCATAACAATACAACAAACCCATATTTTCTTTAACAGGATTATTTTGTAATTGTAGTACAAGTGACCTTTTAGTATGATTGAAATTACATCAAGATTATAAGAGTCAAGGACAGATGCCATAGCTCAAGAACCTTGGCATAGAAAGAGAGAAGTCGGCCAGTACTGGTTAATACGTTTGTATTTGAACTTTAGCACGTTATAAATTTTACAATCTAACAAACTAGTTTATCATTGTTTATAGGATAAGTCAAGCTAAGAAGAGGCAGTCGGGTGTCTAGTGACTTGACCGCCTGTAGTAAACAAATTAGTCAAGGCTGCATGCACATGCTAGTTAAAACATGAACTTTTAGTACTTGACATTGTAATTAATAATTACTGTTATCAATGAATTCTAATCGATTTTGTAATACAATTCAGTTTTTACCCAAATTAATCGGGCAATTTGAAGTGTTTAAGACCTAACATTATTTGTTTAATGTTCGTTTACAGAAACCATTACAATTTTCCGATTTATTTGGCTCAAAATCGATTACACTGATAACAATAATTTTCAATTACAATGTCAATACTAACATTTTATATTTTAACTAGCATGTGCATGCAGCCTTGACTAATTTGTTTACGACAGGGGGACGGAAGGCGGTCAAGTCCTTAGACCTTCGGTTGCCTCTTCTTAGCTTGACATAGCCTATAGTAGGCCCTAAATATATAATTAATTTCTTCCAAATAAAATTCCTAATATGATATCACTTTATTAAGTTATCATTTATTGGGCTACTTGATTAAAATCAAAATTAGCAAACTATTTAGGCCTAAACTCCCTTCCCTCAATTGGATGCTCTTCTAGGACAATTACTACATTTTAATTGTTTAGTATACTTTCATTTGCTTGAGGTAAAAACCGTAAACATTTGTTCAAAAAGGATTAGTAGGCTATTACTGTTATCAATATATAGAATATATAGAAATAACGGTTCGTAACTTCATTATATATGTGTATTGGTTTACCTACTAAAGCTGTTTCCCTCAGTGAAAAACGTTCAAAAAGTTGCTTTCTATTTCAACGATTCGGATTGTAATAATAATCGTAGACTAACACTTGAAGGAAATGACATTTTACAGGTAAAGACCTGTCCTAGTGGCCATAAGTTGATTTTTTGTAATAAATGTAGTACGAGTATTTTCATATTTTGTTCATAGTTAATTATGTGAAACTTTAAATGTCACTCTCGACGATTTTACACTAAAAACCTCATAATATCAGTTTATGGTCTCACAAAAACCAAAATTTTCGTGGTCTAACTGCTTAAGAATCTTCGCAAGGCCGTAGGCAAATCTTCCTCACGAAACGACATGCTGAGATCCATAAATATGACTGTAGCAGAGTATCTTGGAGAGGTCGTAGGCCGAACTTTCCCCCGCGAGGCCGTAGACTGAGTTCCACAAAGGGGCCTGTAGCAGAGCTCCTCCACGAGGCCGCAAGCCGAATTCCACAAAGGGACTAAAGGTGAACGTGGAAGATCTCCAAAACGAAATTTTATTAATAACCTACAAGATAGAGCAATAACAAACGATCCTCAGGATCCTCTGGGAGACATGGATCCTTCCTCTTCAGTTAGCAAAATTCAACTGAGTGAATCTCGGTCTCTTGGTACTGATAATTAACACGAACCATACAGTTGAAATAGCAAAGAATGTTTTTGCCTGCTGACGGTAAAACTACTTTTGTTACCATAGAACTGTCTAGGCCTGTCGACTTTCCAGCGGTGGCTTGGCAGTTTGGGAACGGCCACCTAAATGTTTATATCCTTGTATATCTCACGAGCTAATATTTATATGTGAATTATGCGTCTTAGCAATTCTATTAGAAAAATCAATAAATAAATAGTAAGGGTAATATCATACATTCAAAAACAAACTTAAATAAATAGGAATTAACCATCATCACAGAGAAAAAGAAACAGGGGTTACTTTCTTATGGACGAAGCGAACGCCAAAGTGGCGTTTATAAATATATTACAACTAATGTACATCTTTATAAATCTGAAGTAATAATTACTACGTTTATCGTTGAGTATATGCGAAGAATAAGGGAAGGACTGACAAGGTGCTGGCCCTGCCTCCCTCATGGCACGGAAGAATTCTTGTCACACCGACTCGACACACATTCAGCATATGACCTCTGAGTATTTATTCTCTTTGCTATAGTTAAAATAGAAAGATTCAAAAGAATAGTATGCTCATATTTATATAATAGGCCAATAGTTCTTACAAAATTGTGCTACAAAACAATCAACAACATACCAAAAAGGAATGTTCGTCATACACTCGAGAATATTTATGAATAACTTGATAAACTAAACACGTTCAGTCGTGTCGTGACAACATTGGAGAATTTGTTATGAAATATTTTTCATTTCAAACTTGTGTATTTATTTATCACTGATAATTTACCCGAAAACCTAGTAAATGTTAAACCTACCAAACCTAATCTACTAAGATAACTGTAGTAGATACCAATAGGATATCTACTAGATAATTATAGATGATAAAGTAATTGTAACTCCTTCAATTTATTATATCTTGACCAAATGAATAATATAAAAGTCATGTCACTCTAAAAATGTTTCAATGAAAGCTCGTTTCCGCACATTTTGTTTCTATTAGGTCGACAGGAAAATGTATTAGCCATCTTGTAATGTTTTAGGCCTAATTCATGTTACAATATATACTCTACAATGACCCATAAAATAACTTAAGGTTATTTCTTACTTGACATTTAGGGGAAAACAACAAACAGAAGCTCCATAAATCGTCCTGCGGGATTGATGGTGGTAGAGGGAGAGGATGTAGAAAGTTCAAAGTGCGATGCTGCGTGTGAGGAGAGCGCATGCGCAGTGCACTCGGCTGTGTTCGGAACTACTCGGCTCGAAGGCGCTGCTTTGGAAGATCAGAGCCAAAAAACATGTCGCCCGACCGCCTCACTAGACACCGATTTGGTTTTAAAAGCGAACAAAAGATGTTCGTGCCCGCAGGAAATATTGGTTACATGAAAATTACCGCGAGTGGTTGGCGCGGCAGATGAAAAGGGATTCCTGTCGAATTCTTAGCAAGAGGTAACACGACTACTTAGTTATAAATCAGGTGGACAGGCAGATGGATGGACCGGCTCCGGACCAATTAGAATACGAGTTGGTTCCCACAACGGTAATGAGTACAAAGGGAGACTGCTGCGGGACTCACGCGACACGGACCATACGATCTATTGTCTCTGGCATATATGGTCGACGGGAATGGAATATAATCTGTGGAACCGAGACCCCTTCATATTTAGAATTACATACATAAAATGCTGAGTGCCTTAAAATTGTCTTGATAATGAAGAGCCCATTCCCACTAACGAAATACTAACGATTTTATGTGCTACACTATATAGTAAACCAATTGTTAGTATAGCATGTGGACGCAAATCATAGTTTTTTTAGTGCTTTAGATATAATACATATTTATATTTTTTAAGACTGATTTTTAATGTATGCTGAACATTAATTTTAAAAAAAGACGTGGCTCATTTTTATAAAAAGACCATTAACCTACTCTTAAAATAGTTTCTATGCAATGGATATATATAAATTTTCAGAAAAGCTAACCGCATGTAAGTTAATTTGGAGTAGGTCAGGTTATGCTAAGTTAGGTTATGTTACGGCAGGTTGAACTTAGGTTAAGTCTGTATTGAGCGGGATGGATACACACGGCCGAGTAACCGTAAAAGAAGCCAGAGATTTACCAAAATATGAGGTACGTATGTTTTCTAGTCGAGGAAATCTGAGGGGGCGTTTCCCAGGAGGGTGGCTCCGACAAAGTAGTAAAACATATGTTGGTATTATTGTTTGCAAATGTGTTATAAATCAGATCACTGTAAATTATATACTCATAGTTTGGGAATACAGTATATAAATCTTCACAAAAATATAAAATGGAAACATTCTAACTAAGAAAAGATTAACGTTGAAAATAACAAATATACAAGATTATAGGCTAAATATGTGAGGCCGGGATGGTGTGGGGGTGGGGTTCATGGCCTCAGTGTAGGGCCCACCATGGCTCCTAGTGGCTCTGCATAAACTAATTGTAAATTTGTGTAATGTTTAATTATGTAAGTATGAATAAGTAGATTACGTCACACTCATGTTCAAAATAATGCTTAATTTATTTTATTTTTAAGTGATCGCCCCATTGTAAAAATAATCATATATAGTGTACAAAACCAGTCAGTAATCTTGTACAAATAAATTCTTAATTAATCTAGTAAAAGTAAATGTGGCTTATTATTAAATTGGCATCAACAAAATGAATTACCAGTACAGCACTTCAATATTTTGTGAACGAACTTTAAATTACGTCAGTAATTTACGTAGGGTTAAATATCAAACCCAACAGAGGGCTAAGGTAGTTCGCATTCAATCCATCTGGGTTCGATTCCCGATGTGTTGATGAAGTTGTAACTTGATAAGTCTCTACGAACCATGACCGAGATGCCCCCTTGGTTCGAAAATCACGTTGGTGCAACGAATCTTCAAAACAGAAATGGTTTGCAGGCGAGGGAGTGGAGTTAGCAGACTTCCCGCCTGGTTTCGAGCCAGTGTTAAATATTAATTTAACCAGTCTCCAAAAGACAAATGTTAAATTGTAACAAATCAATAAATAAACATATCTTTTCTTGACTAATTTTAATTATTTAAATTTTGACAAATTATTGAATAAATGTTTAATGTATGTTACTTTTTTTTTTTCTAGTTCGCTGATGTTTTCATTTCAACTAATTAACTGTTTTCAAATAATAATAATTTATAAAAACGAGTTTCACAAGCATTAAAATAAACAATAAAATACTTTAAGCAACCAACATTTTCCATTACAATGTACTTACAAAAAGAAATGTCAGATTTAATTTACGTAAAATTTCAAACTTACGGGAAAATTCTGAAATGACGGCTTATCTTTTTAACGTTTGGATCCAAGATGGCCAACAACTCCAGCCCCCCCTTAATAAAATACCTCTCACCACTAAAAGGCATATGATATTTAATTTACGTCAATATATTACATAATAACATACCACAGCAAGTATTTAGTTACTTTAAATTACTGCAATATTTTAGGTGAATGGTCAATTTGGAGGGTTCTCAGAAATGGTTTGATAATTTTTGGCAACATGTAAGCCAAGTTCAGTGATTTAAAAATTAGCCAATATTTTAGCGTTCGTCTATAATTTAGGCTATCGTGTCACATTGATATCGATCTAATATTTTCTGATATCAAACTCAGTTGCATTACAATGACATCTCTCGGTAAAAGTGAATTTTCTTAAAAAGTCGGATTAAATTAATAATTTTTAGATGCGTGAGTAGCTAACGGAATATTTTTTCCACCCTGTCATAAAATCTCCACATAAGGCATTTCATGAAGTATGCTAATCAATGCATTTACACTCATATACAGTAACCACAGAATATCTTGAGCTGTCGAAACCGTTACTTTTCAAGTGCTTGAGGTTAGCGGAGGAGAGGGGTACGGTATACGCATGCGCTTTGTACTAGTCTGACATGAAGACGTTGGCTACCTCTGCTGATCAGCTGATTGGAGAATGGAGTATCGCTGCCTTCTTTTTGTATGGAAATCGTTTGTTATTGCAAATATTAAGTGCAATAATTTTGTTTTCACTACACTACTATGAGTTTAGCTGTTTTCGTTATGTGTTTACAACCTGCGAAACATCATATTTTTAACAGCTGTCTATTGTTTACTACCGAAAGTAACATTGTTTACAACCGAAAATTTTCCACAGTCAACAACACCTGTTTTTATTCCGTAGTGTAGTGAAAAGTATTGTTCAAAACTCGAGTGAAAGTATTTTGTATGTTCTCGACTATTTGAAGTGCTCGATAAGTCTCGCACTTCAAACAAACATGTGGTCTCGAACATGCAAAACCCCACTTTCCACTCTTGTTATGAAATATACTATTATATTATTAGTTGTTATGTATTCAATAACTTAGCTACATATGTTATCATTTAAATATTAATTTAATTAGAATAGCTGTCTATCTTTACAGAGATTAAATTTAATACTGTTCACAAAGTTATTATTCACAATTATGTATTTCCTAATACACAATTAAATTACGGACTGCTTACAATAAAAACTTGAACAATACTTATTTACTAACGTAGCCGACATTCTGTAAATTCACTAGTGTTTAATTATTTGGTATTCCACATGATTTTAATTTTTTTTCTCATTCAATATTAGACAATGATAATAGTAATATAATTAAAGATCTATAATTATAACATGATAACACATTATAATACTAAGAAATATGATTACAAATAAAAAATATCAGTTATTAATCGGATGGGAGTTGTGTTATAAAAAAGATAACTTGTGAACGTAGTGACTTGATGTTTACAGCAATGCTAGTAGCACGCTAAACGCTATTTATTGGTAGAGATCCCCCTCCACTCGGCACTGACCGTGACGTCGTAATCCACAGCTCAAGATATCCCGTGGCTATTGTAAGTTATTGTTTAACTTATAAGAGATAATCAAGTTGTGACGTCACTTTCAAGAGGGAGTGCCTCAAGGATCGATTCTAGGACCGCTAATATTCTTGCTATATGTAAATGATCAGTTCTGCCCAATACGCCGACGATACTAGTATTGTATTACTCACGCTGTGTCACAGAACATGATCGCAAACTTCACTTTACTCTCCAGAGTTTAAACAACTGGTTAAAAAAATTAAGTTATCAATAAATTTTAGTAAAACTAATTTAATGCAGTTTTCGTCTAATAAAACTCGACCAAAAGTAACGAATAATGGTCAAGTTTTTCCTATTTTCAATTCACTAAGTTCTTGGGCATCCTTATTGATGTAGAGTCCAAATAGATAACTCATACAGAACAGCTATGTTTGAGATTAAGTAAACAAACTCAGATTAACTTTATTCGTTCCTTCCAGAATCTGTTCTTATGCACGTTTATTTTTTATATTTCCATAGTTTGTAAATTTATGGTTGTGCATTCTGGGTCAGTGCTACAAAAACACAAGTTGAGTGTTTAGGATAAAAAAGGCATTGAGAATTCTATTGTACTCAGATTAATAGATAGGTGCAGAGCTACTTTTTCATCAAATGGAATCATGAATTTGCATTTAATTATAGTGTATTCCGTTTCTCTACTTGTTTGGAAGAGTGTAACTTTGTTTCCGGTGAATATGCACGGTAATTATACACGAAATAGGAGGAATATTTCCATCACCTTATGCAAGAAAACTTAATTAAAAACCGATATCATTTCTTCTGTCCCTATTATTTATAAAAATTTACCTTCTAATATAAAAACCACTCCAACTACAAATTCTTCCAAAAAGTTACTCAAGTCCATTATTAGTCAAATGTTCAATTTACAGTATAGAGGACTATTTACCTGCTAAATCTACGAAAATGTGTTTTTAAGGTTTAAAAAGTAAATATTATTTATTTTTTTAGTTAAAGTAAGTTTTGTTCAATAATATAACAAATAATGAGTATATTAATAAAAATATGACTGTTTTAAACAGAATTAATTGTATTGTGAACCATAAATGGATTTGATTTAAAGTTAATTTAATCAGTCGTTATATTACAAAAATATTTTCAAAGTTTCAAAAACTAACAAATTTCATTTCAATTGCCTTATTTTAACAAGTAAATTTTCAAAAATTATGTGCTGTTCAACGCTTTCAAAATGAATCACAATAATCGATAATTTTATTTTACGTTCAGTTTATAAAATGACAAAAATACAAAAACGACAAAAATTTAATACGGAATGAAGAAAGGTAACAGTTATTTATCTATTATTAAATTTAAAAATGTATTCATCCGTTGGCCCTTGTTTCACCAAAGAGATACGTTAGTCCTGCATGTGACTGTCAGAGCGAGGGTTCCCTAATCCTCTGAGCAGCCTTACCAGAAGGAACGCAGTATAGAGACGAATTAGTTTTTAAATGAGTTGACATTAGTACTTCTATAACTCAACAAGACGAAAGGAATATAAAGCTGTTGTGCTAAACGCTAATTAGATGGGATCCCACAACCTCAACATCCTAAATTTTCCAGATGAGATCAATACGCGCTCAAGTGGCTCCTTTTATTTCATGCAATTAAACAGCTGGAGTTAACCTGCTCACATTCCTCTCTCCCCGTTTACGACCCTAAGAGGTACAGATGACAGGATATACTCTAGTAGCAATCAGTTCTGTAATAACACAAACGCATCCACCAACTGGATAATGCTAAAGTAATTTATTTATATTGGAACGCCAATCGTAAACATTTTGGTGAATGTGGATTGCGATTACGTAAGATAAGTGTATTCTTCTTTACTAACTAAGGACAACATTTTGAAATGAGCTATTTTGAAATATCTCACGAGACAGAGTATCCAAAGAACTTATAATTTATCGTGGAATCCGAACCATGTTGCAACAAACCTTAAGACAACCTGATGATAAGTACTGTCGGCTCTAGAGACACTCAGACGAAGGCTGTATCGGACAAGTGCGAGTAGTCTTGTCTCTACAGAAAGAGTTAACTCGTGGACGGGCTGTATTTATTTATATGTAGTAGTAAATTGTGTATCCGAGCAGTAATTTAAACTAAGATACAAATTATTGTGAATAATATTTTGATGCTTAAAATATTATGAAATTATTGTTTTTATGTAACTTACGTCATAGAGTAAAAGATATGAGGAAATCAAGCAACTATGTCTCATTTTAAAGCCATTCAACCTTATGAGTTATTGTGCTCTTGGCGAGGCAGGAGATGTCCTCTGGCCCTTTCTGCAATGCAGCTGAGCGTTAATGTAAAGAAGTATCACGGTATAATGAAGGCACTCCTTTCACTGTGCTATACATTTTACAAGGCTTGTGATTCCTGCGTTTGAAACTTATTCCTGTAGATTTGGCGTTTAGTTATCAGTTAACATGTTTTTAAATATAATAAATAATGAAGGGAAATTACTATTAATTAAAATGTCAATAGAATTTGTTTAAAATAACTATATTTTAAATTAAGACTACAATTTTAAATTAATTGTATCATAAAGCATTACTACATATTTATGTTATAAACACTATGTTATCTTTTTGAAATTATCAAAACTTGCATGATAACTATTTTTTTAGTATATAATATTTCAATTAAAGTTAATTATTGGGATTTGTGAGATATGTAAATTTTAGTCAAGGCAATATAAATGTGTCTGCTAAGATAATAACTAGAAAATACTGACTGATTTTATTTCAATGTAAAATATTAATTTTAATATATACATTTCAAACATAATAATTTAAAGTACCGACTATCTCTGCCAACACGGTGCTGCACTCACGGCAAACCGCGTCTGCAATGTCCAGTTAGGCATCGACGCCAGAGATCAGCTCCTACCTCGGCGAGAGTAAGTATCCCTAATCACTCCTAAAACTTAAACGTAATAGCTAAAAGCAATCAAATCATAATAGCTACAAAATCGTAATCTGACGTCCGTTTTTGCTATGTCCTATACTTTAATCCAAACAACTTAAAACCTGGTGTAATAATTTTGGGGATAAGGGATCTAAAAGAAAATCTCTGCAAAAACAAACCTGACTATTTTCCATGTCTACCATATT
>JAQJVL010002096.1:0-122439 GCA_035578905.1 Stictocephala bisonia
AATATGGATATACAACTTTTTGGTTCACTAAATGGACCTTTAATAATTATAAAGTTTTCACTATAACTCATCAAAACAATAAACATGAACTTGTTCAATAGAAAATCATGTTATGGTCCACTGACAGTAAAATTGCATTGATTGATATCATAAGGGCTGTTTGGGCAAGTGGACTTACAAGTAGTGACTTGGTGGTTTGAGAAATGGCCACCTTAAACCATTGATCCCCAGGTTGGTGTTAGGGAGTGCTTCTTAGCCCTATCTTAATATCAGTAGAAAGGAAAGTAAAGTAACATACCTAGTGGCACGCTGTAGAAGGGAACATATTTACATCACAAAGAAAGAATTGGTTAGTGAAATATTTTGGGGCCACTGCTCCATTCTTCAGTAGGTAAACAACTGAATACACCAGTCACATTAAATTGTTGAGATAGGTGAATGAAGTGTTTTCAACAGTAGAGCACTTAAACACTGAAAAGTCACTTCTGCTTCTATTATGTACTAAAATAATACTCTATATGTTTTATTTCTATATTAATATAATATAGATATATTATATTAATATAATTATATATATAATATAATTATATATATAATATATATATTAATTATATTATATATTATATTATTATATATTATACTATATATTATATAATTATATTATATATTAATTAATTATAAAATATAATATTAATTATATTATATATATTTATTATAATAATATATGTATAATAAATATATATATAATATAATTAATATAAGCTTAAGCAGCTGGTGTCATATCTAAAGCTTCTGGTAAGGGTGTGATTTACAATATTTACATCACTAGATGTTTCGCTCATATTGGCATCTCTGAGACTCACATTTTTAGCCCTAACTTTGCTTGGTAAAATAGGGACTTCCATTAAAACATTTTAAAGAAAAATTGTGGACCACCACACCAGGTGGAGCCAATATCTTTACAGACCTGCCGACATCAGCACTTTTGAGCCTGCATGACGGACACCGTAAAAAAAGTAGTTGAGTTTGATGTTGTTGATTTCTTAATTAATCACACATATATAATTTTCTTTTTAGGTTCTTTTTACTTCCCCAAAACCAAATGTTCTTACAAGAAATCAGGTATCAATTGCAAAAAATAGTAACATTTTACACTTTAATACTTATGCTATCATACAAAAACTAAAATAGATGGAAATCAACTTACATTGAAAGGTGTAGGTAATTTACTGCTGTATCTTTGAAAATATCTAATGGTCTGTGATATTTTTATAAAGTGTCTAGTGGTCCTTTGAGGTATATAAGGTTGAGAACAACTTCTCTGTTTTATCCTTGTTTTATCTATATACAACAGTAAACATCCCAAAAAAGGAGCTACGAGCACCCTTGGAAGTCTCTAAACATTTCACTGAGGAAGGGAAGAACTAGATGAGGCAAAACCTGCTCTAGATGGAAAGGCTGCTTCATTGGATTGAATCTTCCAAGAATTTCTTAAATATTCTGACAATAAAATAAGACTCTGCCTTTTAACGTCTACAAATACTGGCAAGATGCCAACAGTTTCAGATATCCTGAAGCTGGATTAGAAAGTAAATGACCTAACTTATATTTGTTATTGTTATAAGCTATTCATCTTAATAAAGCTGTTGTAAAATCATAATATATGTTTAACAATAGTTTGACATATACTATTAGTATATTACTTTTGCATTGACACAATTTTATTATAATACAGTTCAATGGCGTAGCCACATTTGGATTAGTGTCAGAACCCCTCTTTTAATGTTAGATTATATCTTCACCACAGCCATAAAAAATAACCACTAGTAAAACTATCATGTTGTTTTTGACATTATTGTATTTTTATTTACTTACATCAGTCATTTAAAACAACTTAGTTATTTTTCTAAATGAACTAAATATTTTATTTAGAATTCAGAATCTAAATATCAGCTGTTATATGGACTGTCCTGGTCCAAATGTTGAAATGGCAGATGGCAGTGTGGACTTTTACCATTCAAAGTAGACTGTGTGGTCCATTCTCGTGATATTTTTGTCGTTGAAATATCAATCTGGCTGCAGTGTTGAATTTGTTAACAGGACTTAAAATTATACAAATAGAATTGAATTTACTCTGTAACCAAAATAATAAATTATTTGAATTTAAAATTGTAGCTAAATTAACATGCCAATCAATAAAAAATACTTCACATTATAAACAGTAAGTACAAATGTCCTGTTAGGCCATTCTCTATTTAATAAATATGAGATGTTGCAATTATAAATGCTGTCTCACTTTCATAACTTATGATTACTTTCTTCACCCATGTAACTACTTTAAGGAAACTTTATCCTAAAAATAAATCTCATGTCTAAAATAATTAAGAATATCTTAATCTAAAGTTAAATGATATAATGAGATATATTTTAGTAAATATTAAAAATAACTTTGATATTTATTTGAACGACTTACCTTTAACTGTACAGTCTACCTCCATCTGTATGCAGATGATCAATGTGTTCATTAAAGTAAAGAATACAAGTTCCACATTTTAATTCAAAAAAATTGAAGGACTGGTGCAATGCAAACTCACTGTCACTTAATCTCTTAAACTGAGAAGTCGTTGTAATTAGCTTTTGTCACTTCAAAAATAATGTCTCTGCCCTGTATACAATTGGGTTCTCAAAAAGTACTAATTTTACAGCAAACTTTAAATGGAGAACTTTACCTAATTTTTTATGTTATTTTACAATCACGAAGTTCAAATTTTTAAATTCGGTCTCTATTTTCCAATATGGTGGCCGACTTTGAAATTTCTTATGGGAACCCCTATTTTTTACTATACAGAGTTGGGCAAAAGTCTGGAATATATTTATTAATTTCAAAACTATTAAAAGAAATGTAATGAAACTTTGCAGTTATGTGTAAGTCCATATACCAAACATTTAGACATATTTTACTAGTTTTTTGCATAGCCAGGTGATGGCCCATGAAGGAAGTCTTACAAATTTTAAATGTAAGCCTACCTCGAGTTATACCTCATTTTAAAGGTCTTTGTTTGTAACCACAAGAGTGCAAGGCTAAAGTCAAAAGAATTACCCAGTCAGAAAATATAGCCTCTCAAAAAATGTAATATCATATAACTAACACTGCTTAATACAAAGGTAAGGTAGTTATTGTCTATTGCTGCGAAGAGCTATAATTTATCTTACTGAATATGAGAAATTAAATTTCACAAAAAAAGTAAAAAATTATTATAATAATATTCTTAGACTATTTTAGGTAAACCTACTGTCAAAAGTGTTTTAATAAATTTTTCTTATTTTTATCTTAGTTAAATAGCATAGCTATTTTTATAACACAGTTGTTTGATAACAATCAACAACATAATCAGCAGCAGCGACCTGAAACTGTTAAATAAATAGCCGTTTAATTAACTGAGAAGAATTAGTAATATGATATTAAATTCTTTGAATCGCTGTATTTAGTGAATGGGTTATCCTTTTGACCTCAGATTTGCACTTTTGTACTGTACAAACAAAGACATTTAAAATGAGCTATAACTCGAGGTAGGCTTAGATTTAAAACTTCCTTCATGGGTCATCCTCTGGATATACGAAACACAAGTAAAATATGTCCATATGTTTGGTATAGGGACATGTACATAATTATAAAGTTCCATTCCATTTCTTTTAATGATTTTCTGACTGAGTCATCCTTTTGATCTCAGGTTTGCACTCTTACAAACAGACTTTTAAAACGAGGTATAACTCGAGGTAGGCTTACATTTAACATTTTTAAGATTTCCTTCATGGGTCATCACCTGGCTATGCGGAAAACAAGTAAAATAGGTCTAAGTGTTTGGTATAGGGACATGTACATAACTGCAAAGTTTCATTACATTTCTTTCAATGGGTTTTAAATTAATAAATATATTCCAGACTTTTGCCCAACTCTGTAGGTTTAGGTTTTACTAGTGATGATTATTTTGATATATTTAACAGTTTCCCCACCAGGAGCGCTGAAATTTTCAGAAATTCTTATATTGAAATAAACTTCCAGCATGTCCATTTTTTATATGTTAGTAAACTCCATATTTACATAATAAAACAGCTATAAAACAACATTTCAAGTACACATAAACTCAAGGAAACAAAAATAAATTATTTATTTTTAAAAACTACTACAGATGACAAGTAACAGTTGCAATTCCAGATTCCGGTAACGGAGCGATTGATAGGTTAGATGATGTAAAACAAAAGTGAAAATTGCAACAATGAAACAGCTGATTATTGCCTAGCAACACAATCATGTTATATTGTTTTATACTGTATTCATTTGTAACTTATTATACTATATTTGTACTTACACAATAGAAAGTTGTTGCATTAACAAGGTTTTTTAGTTTATTTTTTTAGAAAATATGTATTTGTGAAACTTTAACAGCTTTTCAACATTCAATCAAATAAAAATAATGTATTATGAGTTAAGCTTTATTATTTGTAATGACAGAACATCCCTCTCTAAGTGGGGCAGATTAAGAGTTGGTTGAAACGGGAGCACTGACATTTTTCGCAACTCAGTGCGTAGTTTTGTGTTCCTATCCTAACAAAAGATGGCGGACCTAGCTTCACCTTTAGGCATGGCATATCCAGTGGTCTTTAGTAATCTGTACAGAATCCCCCCCCTGTATCTTCGACCCTCCCCTTAGGTACTTTCTAGTTAGACCACTGATACAGTTTTTAAGTTATTGTTTCATCTTCTAAACTCTGAAAATGCTCATTATTTCAATTTATTAAATTAATTCAAATTACATTGTTCTAAAAAAACGAATGTGAAGAAATAATGAATGGATTTAGGTATAACCCTTGATTATATACGCACCTAGATGAGCAACCCAATGCATTTCTGAGTGATTGAAAACCACATCGAATGCCGACGTAGTATATTAACGCGCCGCTAGGAGCTCTGGTTGGCTGCACTCGTGAGAAGTACTATGCGTCGCCCCTAGATGGCTGCACGGTCGCGCGCCGTGTTCCTTCAGTAGACATTCGTATTTCAGTAAATCAACTTAATTGTTACGTCGTCAGTAGTGTTCGTAGTTTTAGTATCAAAGCCCCTTGCCACGCTCGACATTTTTTAAAACTACTATTACAACTTAACAGTATTGTCCTAAGTTTTTAATGTTTGCTTGAAAACCAAAGAAACCCGTAGTAGATATATTACAAATAAATGAAAGAAAATAGGGAGACAATACTTTTTCCACACACTATGTGTACGGGGTCAAATTCTAATGATACTGTAAACATAAATTACAAAATTAACTAGAAAGAATAATGTAAACCTAACAAGAAGAAGATCAATTAAATGAACCATTTATAATTTTGTTGAAATTAAAATATTTAAAAAAAATATCGAATTGATGCTTACAACTAGCGCGAAACGCACACATATTATTAGTAAATACACCACACATTAGGCCTACACAAAACATTTGACTTAGTATATGATGGTAAAAATAAATGTTTTAAGAAATTTAATGCTAAATAACAAATGTATGAACGTAATTACAATACAGTGATACTTTCATTTTGTCAAATGAGTTAATTCATATGTTTAGGTCCTAGCTTACAAAGTGAACGAGCTTTCATACCCCATGCTGAATCGAGGTCGTACAGCTGCTCGATTCAACTGTATAAAAAAAAGTGATCGCATAGTTGTTTTTATTGTCATTGTTTAAAATATAAATAAATAACCAGGCAGATATATTGACATCACAATTGGTTGTCGCGCCCTGAAAAAGGGTTTTGAATCTCCTTATTTGTAAGCTCTGTTCTTAGCCAATTGTAGCTATTTCGGTCTCATTAAATTCGTTAAGAGCTATTTAAGTCCTTATATTTTTCAAATGTTAATTGTAATGAAATATAATAATTAGTATTTAATCGGTAAAGTTGGCAAAATGTTGTCAAAATAAAAGGTTTTTAGCTCTCTAGCATAAACAATAAATTCTTTGAGAAAATAATAAAAAGTAGATAGTCGGGAATCTGAAAAGTTCAAAAGTGCCATCATTCAGTAAAAAGTACACAAACAACAATGTAAGATAATCAGACAGACGCAAAAGGCATCACTGCACGCGTAATCCCACCATGCACAATCCGTTAGGCCAATAATTTTTTGTTTATTGTACATATGTATTTTTGTAAACCATTTTCTTGTGAATAAATTAAATTTACTTTGTAATATTCTTCCATAAGAGCCTATATTAGTTCACGTCTACAATGGAGGGGGGGGGGTGTAGAGCTCATCTATAAGTAACAAAATCAAGGTATATACTAAACACATAAATTACAAAAATTTTAGTAATTCCTTCAATTCATCTTTGAACGTTTGAATCAAATCATTGATCAGAACTCGAGATGCGGTAGTGCTCGGGCAGTCAATTCAACTGTGTGTGATCTTGAACTTCCTATCCTGGGGCGGAAATAACAAATTACCAGGGCGTCGACTTTCCTTATCTTACATCACGTTATCAGATTGTCAAAATATACTATCCTTAAATAAATAATAATTTCTACGACGTAATATTTACATTTGAAAGCAACAGACGAATTTACATTTTTTCGTCACACTATGGAAATGTAAATAAATTACTTATATGTAAACAAGTGTCAATTATATTGTTTTTTGTGTGGTAGACCAACTAATTAGAATCGATAGTTACTTTCATACCGAGCAATAAATTGGAACTCAGGGGTGGGGGTATTATAATTTACGGCCATATTCCATGAAAACAAAGATAGAAACGAAGAGTATTCTAAATCAATTATTGCCTTTTATAGGATTCTGAGTGTTATAAACGTCCATATTTTTGTTATGCGCTCGCTTACGTGGGTATATTGATTGACGTTCACTGTCAAGGCAAGGGGCTAAAAAGTTAGTAATTTATTAATACAGTACTGAGACTATTTCACCAATGTATCTTAGAAGGATGATTTTGTAGTAATTAATTAAATGATTTAATGTTCAGGTCTGTAAGATATAAAATCGAGGAAATTCTTTTTACATTATAATACAATTCTAAGTATTATTTGCTGAATCATTTAGCTTTGCTTTGTTTATTTAAGTTACATAAAACTTTGATCATTTCACAGTGAATAATTATGTTTTGCAGCAACCCTAACAACTCTTTAAATATCGCACCTATAAAAAAAAATGTTTACATTAAAATAAAAAATAACACTGTAAACTAGTTAATTTCTAAACCAAATTTTATATCTTGTCATTATGTTATAATCATAATAACTTTTTTAATGTTTTAATTGTAAACAAGTAATTTAATTATCCGGAAAAATGAACCATTTAAAAAAAAATTTAAAGCGTGATTAAGTCAAATTCACTTTTCCCTTGACTTGAAAAGTCCGGGACATAATTAATT
Organism: Stictocephala bisonia; assembly: GCA_035578905.1. Lineage (NCBI taxonomy): Eukaryota > Metazoa > Arthropoda > Insecta > Hemiptera > Membracidae > Stictocephala > Stictocephala bisonia. The sequence goes on from JAQJVL010002096.1 coordinate 7,437, forward strand.
TCATTAGACATAAAAAAAGAAGCGAGGGGCCGGAATAAAGGCCCAGTAAGAATTTAAAAGAGATGTTGATTGAAGCTACATTCCATAACTAGGCCCAACAGGGCAAAAGAGGGGTTGAGCTTGTATATAGCCAAACCATATCCTTTTTTTGGGCCATCGGTAGGCAATATAATAAAAAGGGTATAATTTTTTAAATTGAAAATTCTCAAAAATCCTATTGGGAGTTAATTAATTATTAAAAGTAAAAAAATGGAAAAAATTGTAAACAAAATTAAATTACACAAAGCTGTATTGAAATTTTTACAACTCCCGTACTTATAAACATAAAGGAAAAATTGAGACCGGCCCCACCAACTTTATCTAAAAGGACAAGGACATACAAAAAACAAATGGGAAACAGAAAAAAGACACTGGGTTACCAAAACTGAGGATGTAAGGGAAAAATTGGTGTAAAACCACACTTTTATTAACTAACTAATTTTATGGGGGAGAAACCCTGGTTTTGAAAGATTTGTTTTTTGAGCAAAAACAAGGGTTTTTCTTTCAAATTAAAATAAGACAATATAACAAAATTTATATTAATTTAGTTAAATAAGCTGCTAAAATTTTTAGCCAGATAAGATTAATGAAAATTGGTAATTTATAAACAAAAGTTTAAAAGAAAAAAATTTGTATTTTATTTTAAATATAAATAATCATTAAATTCAAACACTCAAAAATTTTAATTACTTTTAGATCAAAAACTAACATAGTTATTTCTTTATTAAATTAATATTTTTTAAATGTAACCAAACAAATTGTGTAAATCCCAACTCAATATTTTTTTCCAAAGGATGAAATTTTATTTTCAAAATAACAAAACAGGCAAATTAATTTATTATACTCTACAAAGTTATTTCTTATCACAATCCATAAAATACAATTACAAACAATTTTTTTAAAAACCCTTTTAATTTTTTTTTACTTAACTATTTTTGCATTGTATTTACATTGTTTTTTTTTTTGAAAAAGAATTTTGTTTTTTGACAATTACTTTTTTTCTTTTTAATTTTTTTTTTCAAAATTCAAGACAATAAACGACATTTAACTTATTTAAGTATCCAGCTAGCCCTTGAAAACTTTTAAAGCCAACTATTTTAACAATATTTTAAAAGGCCTAATTTGTTTAATAACATTAAGATTGTTACTAAATGAACAAACCATTTGAAAATAAAACAAACCCACAAAATCAAAATTTGGGGCTTATTAAAAAGTAATACTTATTTATCAAGTGCTATTCCCCTTAAAAAAAAAATTTTATTTTTTTTACACATTTAAAATTTGACATAAAAAGGGTTTTAAATAAATATATTAAAAAAAATTGGTAAAAAAAATTCTACTTCTTGTTTCTAAAGCCCAGGTCCGCAAGTTAAAAACCTTTTAAAATCCCTCTCGTGGAACATAAAAGAAATAATAAATTTCAAGTAATTTTGATTATACTGTCTGGAATCATAAACACATCATAAAAGAAAATTTAAAAAATCATCTTTTATCAATTTGGAAAAAAGATGGAAGTCCTGTTATCTGCAATCCTCGTGAAAAAAACTATCCTACCAATGCAATTAAAATCTTCTTATTGAAAGGTAACTCGTAAAAACCCTTTAGTGGTTCGTTCTTTGGGAGAATATAAATATCCCATATTTTAAACCAAAAAGGGGTAATTTTACTGTAGGCTTTGTTCTAAAATGCCCCAAAAAAGGAAAAATCTTTAATTTTGTTATTTCCTAATTACAAAATTTTTTCCCTTATTATATTTAATTTATCTTACTATTTTTATCCAACAAAACCAAAAAAACAACCAAAATTTTTGTATAATTTAAAAAACCTACAAAACATTATATTTTTGCCTTTTAATTCATTTCCCAGAAATATCATTATCCTCTACAACTACATGGGTTTTTATCGAAACTGTGATTTCAAAACTTTATTTTTCCAACCCTTCAAATGTAACACAGCTTGTCTTTAAAATTTGTTTTACCCCAAAATAACTTTGTAAAATTTTCAAAATTTATTATTTAAAACAAAATGTGATAGGTTTAAAATTTGAATAACCCGTTAGTTAATTTATTTTTCTTATTTTTTTTAACCTTAATTTTTCCCATGTAAAAAAAAATTTTTATTTTAACTTTTTAAACCAACATTTAAATCATTTTAATGTCAAAAATCATTTATTAAAATAAAAATAATATAAAAAAAATTTCGGGTTGAGATAATCTCAACTCTTTTTAAATTTTAACAATCGTCCAGTAACAATTTGGGTTTATAAAATAAAAGGGGTAAAATTTATTTCTTTAAAAATTTCTATAAACATTCAATCCATTACCTTTTTCAAAAAGACGTAGACCTTAATAGGGAAATGTAATGGTAAAAACCCCTCAATAGTAATAGTAAACCAATGTTAAACACAAAACTGAAATCAGTCTCTACTCGGGAAAAGGTAATGAATAAATTTGAGGTAAAGACCCCATTTTAAAAAAATTAACCAGTAAAATAAAATCTTATCAGTAATTTTATAAAAAATAGTTAAAACCCAAATTTAACAAAGAAAGGGAAAAAAATCTTACTGGGATTATATGGTAAACCAGATGTAGTACCAAAAATAGTTTCCACCAAATGTTAAAATTATTCTCCTATCGGGGGAAATTTGGTAAGAGCAGGTGCCAAGTAAAATTTTAACCAGTAAAGAGGTTTTAGCCCCCAAAACTAGGATAATGGCCAAAAATTCAAGGTGGTTTACCCAAATTTTGGTTTAAATAAAAGGTAAATCCCATTGATATTTTAAAACAGCTGCCACGGGGTAAAATGATAACCATATAGGGTTTAAATATGGAGGTTAGTAATGGAAACTTTTATTCAACGGTACAGAAAAACCCAAGACAACCAGTAAGGTAGTTTTTAAAACTGGTATTTTTTAATTTAAAATTTCTTCCAAGTAACCAATTCTACACTAGTAAAAATCAATTTAAAAATTTGGTTTTTTAAAGAGCTTCCAGAAAATTGACACCAATAAAGAATAAATTTTTCCTTTTCCCAACCATTATTATGTTTCCAATTTTAAAAAAAAAGCTATGGAATTAAGTCAAACAATGGAGTTTGAGATAGTTCCTGCAAGACCCTCCAATAAAAAACAAACATTGGGGGGCCCTTATTAATAAAACCCACAAATTTTTCAATTTAAAACCCAAAACCAATAACATTGTATAAAATTTTAATTTAAAAAAATACTAATAACATTTTGTTACTTTTTAAGAAAATTTTTTTAATCACTGTTATTTCCAAAAATGAATTGCAAATTGGGTGGTAAATACCAAAAGCGTCACCACACCTAATTATTATAAAAAATTTGGGCACAAAAATATGATTATTTTAATATCACCAAAAGTGTTCAGAGCCCCATTAATATTTGGTTTTGGAAGTTTAAAAAATTGTTTTGTTGCCGCCTTATGATTTCCCAAAGAATTTTAAGTATTTTTTGTTTAAAAATTTGAAAAATAATTTTTTTAAATGGTAAATAAATCTATGTTTAAGAGATATGGGTTTTTAGAATTTTGAAAAACCCGGGTTGTTGTGGTTAATTTTTTATTTTTTTTAAATTTATTGGACATTTTTAAGAATATTAAACTTTTTTATTCTTTAAACACTCAGTAAAAAAAGGTTTTTTAGGTTTTAACTATTTTTAAAACCATACAGGTTTAATCAATTATAACCCAACAATTTTCTTCATAGGGGTGTGTTATATAATAAAATTTTAATGATGTTATAAATTTTTAAAAGGTGAGGTTATTTTTGTATAAAACTAAATTTAAAAAAATTCAAAATTGTAAATACCAATTACTTTTTCATAACAATTTATATTGGATATAATATAATAGTAAAAATTAATTTCCCAAAAGTTATTCAATCACAATTATAGTAAACATTATTTTCTTTCCTTTTAATGTGCAAAAAGTCTTACAGGGCCCTTTAAGGAAATTGGAAATAAAATGATATTTAGTTTTTTAAGTTAACTTCAATTTGCAAAAAGGAACCCATTAAAGGTTAAAAATTTTAAAAACTTAGACACTTCCCCAGGGGAAATCTTTCTAACTCAGATTTGGGTAAAAAAGGTGTTTGCCCTTAAAAGGTTTTAAATTTTTAGGAGCCCCTTTATTTTAGTAAAAAAAATTAAATATTACATTTTCCCGTGAAATTGTTAAAAAAAAAATAAACAATATACAAAATTTGTAAATTAAAATTTTAAAATAAAAATAATTGTTATTAAACATTTAATTCTTAAAAAATTGGTTTAAAAATAATAAATACTTTAAATTATTTTATATTTTTGTTAAAAATAAAAATTTTAAACCCACATAAAGATTTTCCCATAATTGTTAAAATTATCTAAAAATACTGGGTTTTTTGACATTTGGAACTAGTCGATGTAAATCCATGTAAATGTAAATGCGATTTAAACCGTGTTTAGGCCCACTACTACCAAATTACTGCAACAAATATTTCTATTATCGGTTACTATTTTATGGTTATATTAAATTGTTAAAAACCATTTTAAATATACCCCTAAAAAAAGCCTAATTGAAGTAATGAACTTACCTGTTGGGTAACAATATGAGGAGGTGTAAGAATATGTTCTTTTTCTTTTATTGATTTCCAAAATTTAACAAGGACAATCTCATTGGATTTAAAATTTTAAAGGGTTTTTTTTTAAAGGGTTTTAGTTTTCCCAATCTACATTTCCAGGCGGGGTTTTAATAAAAATTTTTTTTTGTTTAATTTAAAAACTTTCGGTTTTGGACAGCCTAAATGAAGATAATCAAATTATTCCTTACCTTTATTGTAATTTTGTTTTCCTGATTGTAAGAAATTTGTGAAATTGCTTAAAAATTTTTTAATTTTTAAAAAAAACAGGCCAAAAGGTTTAATGGTCCTTTTCCATCAATGTAAAAAACAAACCTTTTTTTGATAACGGGGACTTCCTAACCCATGTGGGATATTTATCCTTGCTGTTTTCATTTGGAAAAACCCCCCAAATTCCAATCTTCGTGTTTCCCCTGGTGAAAAATAAAATTTTTTGATTTAAGTTTCAAACCCCAGAAAAAAATTTACTATAAAGATTTTGTTACAATAAAGTTTTTGAATGAAAATTTAAATTTTTGAATTCATTTTTATTCCCCCTTTAAAAAAGTTTGTAATTTACAAATACTTGTTGTTATACACGGGTTTTAACCGTAAAAACGTCCACAACACCATAATATATTTACAAAAAATCTGGAAACAATATTTTTGCATATTTGGTTTAAACAACTCACCTTCTAAAAGCCCGAGGGATTTCCACATTTTTAAAGGAAATGAAACATTATATATGTGAATTTTTGTTATTTTTTTAAATATTTTTTTGGTGTTGAGTTTTGAGACCAAAAAGTATATTTGGGATTTCGGTTAAAAAAATAACTTATTTGCAGGAGTAACCATTTTATGTCTATTTTAATAATGATCATCATTATATTATAAATGAATAATATTAAGATTTTTCAGCAGATTTTAAAAAATGTTCATTTAAAGGAAAAACCCATGGGGAAATTGAAACCCCTTTGGAAAACTCCATTTATTACTTAATTTCTTTCTGGCATTATTCCCCCCTTAAATGGAACAAATTGAATGGGAATTGCCCTGAAATTTATTGATTTTTAAACACTTAAACAAAATTTCTTCATGGATTAGCAATGGTTAAAATTTAAAAAGGGCTTTCATAAACCCCTTTGATCTTAATTCAGTGTTAAGGAAACTTTTTTCCTTTCCCCTAGAAAGTGGTTATTCCACACGTTATAAATATAATACAAAACCACTGTTTTTTAGTCTCCACACGAGTTTTGTGGAATAATCCCGGCTAAAATTATAAAAACCATTTGCTTATTTTGATGGGGTTAATCTTTTTTGGGTTAAGGGGTACAAATCGCAATCCCCCCAATTCATTTTGCTCAATGTTACCGAAGCACTATATTAAATTGGTTAAAAGGGGAACGGCCCAACAAATGTTATAACGTACCGGGGTAACCCCTTGGGGTAGTATAAACCCAATTGAAAAAAGTTTTAAAAAATTTTTTTTTGGAAACGTTAATTCACAATACCAGAGAAACAGAATCTTTTTTATTCAAAGGCCTCTAGAGAATGATTAATTATACTTAATATTGCTGATCTTGTAGATTTATTTAGGGGGAAACCGGTTTGTTTGTGACACAAAACATGAGTCTTTTTCGCAACGTCTCCGTATATGGTAGATTGTCTACCAAGTATAGAATTAAACTAAACTTAAAAACATTGTACGTATATAATATGTGAACTTTCTTATTAATTTGACGACTAATCATTGCTAAACAAATCCACGGATATACTGAAAAAGACTCCAGAACATTTGTACAGAATTTTTACACCTGTTTTGTGATTTACTGTTTCTTGTGTTTGTCAACTTATCGACCATGTTAAGTTTGTTCATGTCCTATCTATTCTATTTTAGTGGTTTATTGTAGGTCTCTTTGGTATTTACTATAATTTATCCAAAAAAAGCTTAACTTATAAACAACTTAAGTCCATTTTGGAACTTACCGTTCCTTAGGTTTAGGGTTATCTATTTGACTACTGTAAGGCTGAAATTTATTATTTAGATCTTACGCTCAAGCGGCTGGTGTCATAACTACTAGAGACAACCGTGTCAAGGTGCTATATACACTATTTACAAATAATGTAGAGATCAAGGGGCTTTTACACTACTAGTAAATAGTGTAGATACCACTTTGACAAGGTTGTCTGTCATAGGAAAATATAGATTGTAGTTGAAATTTGTTTGTCCTTCCCCTTACTAAAAATTACCATTTGTCAATCGTAAGTAAATTAAGTTGGGTCATTTAATTTAGTTTATAAGGAATACATAAACCGTATAGAATAAACACAAAATAAATTTGATTAAATAATTGTTCTGTAAATATAGCACTAACAAATAAACTCCCTTTGACAAATTTTCCAGAACATTTTCTGATTTTAAATTAATAGACGAACAACTAATAAAAACAAATTAATAGTAATTATTGCAAATAACATGACTAAATTACATATTCTAGTTTATTTCAGACTACATCCTATATAAAGTTATTACAACTAAAAACGAGCAAAAATATAAAATATTGCTATTTTGACGAATATAACCAGTTAGCATACTTACGATTTTAATGTTTTAGACCCATCATTAGATTTATTTAATCATCATCTTCTGCTGATAAAGAATCTTCATCTGAACACTGTTCTACTCCATAATCTAATGTAGTATAGGAACTTTCATCTGAGTTTTGTTCTACTTCATCTCCTCTCGTTGATGAGGAGCCTTCTCCTGTGTATTCTCTATTAAGTTCCCCCACTCTCCTACATTTTCTTGTTGCATGTTCTTGTATATGATCATTTGCACTTGTCTGAAACATAAAATAAAATAATAAATAATAGTATAGGAATGTAACAATATTATATATTTATTTAAACGTCAATATTTTTTATTTGTTTGTAAAAGAATAATTGGAAAAGATTGTAGTTATCAATTAAGTTAATTTTCTTTCAGTATTCTCTCCATATCTAAATTGGCAATAGCTTGAAATTGTCAATAAAATGATTGGATGTACTTCCAGTACAATGTACAGATTCATTTTCTCTCAGTAATAATACTTTAATATATCTATATTAAAGTATTATTTCAAATAATGTTCACTAATTTCTGACCTAGTGCCCTTTAACCTAACCTAAAATTTCAATTTATAAAGTTATTAAATATATATTATAATTATCATTGAAAGTTATGTACATAATATAATTATCATAATTTAGTTTTAATAGAGAAATCAAGATATATATATATATATATATATATATATATATATATATATATAAAACCAATTTTATTTAAACTGGCTACTTCCAAACTACCATACAAAGTCAAAATGTAATACAGGAAAATGTTTTGGATTGGAAAATTGTGATAAGGAGAAATTTTGCTAAAGTCAACATCTCATGTATCCCAATTATTGCAGACCTTTTTAAGACTAGGTAGATCCTTCACCTGTATCGTTAGATCAATTTCGCCATAAAATAAAAATCTGTGCATTTTGTTACATATTTATAAGTAGTTAGTTTATAGCTAGTTTACCATGATCCAGCCCCCTCCCCATAACAGGCTTTCCAACATTAAATTTCTTTTTTAGCACACAAAGTTACACCTCAAAAGTATACATAGCCCTTTAAAATATGTAAAATCCATTTCAAGGATTCGGTCCGTAATAATGATAGTATTGCAACACACGAAGATTATTTTAAAGTCAAAGAACTATTCTAGAATACCATAAGTGGATTTTTATAAGAAATTGAGAATGTTCATGTTTTTTTACAGTTAAATATGTGAAACTTTAAATGTAATTCTAGGTTGTAGTGGATAGTGTACAGCTGACCGGTGGGGCTCAAAGGGGATGGTTTAGCTTCCAGTAATATTTCGCCGGTGAGGAAGGAGGTTACAAGGGGAACTGGAAGCACCGGAGATGACCTGACCTTCAGGTATGTTTAATTTTTAATGTTCATTCGTTTCGGGACAACAAATAGAATAAATGTCGGTGTTGAACTATTTATGCAAAGGAGGAGAGAGTAAATTAAGCTAAAATGTAAACTTAGCTGACAATAATTAGTTAGCAGTAGTAGGATTTCTCTTAAATGTGGCATTTTAGAGTTGGCCTTGTCAGTCATATTATTGATCCACGGCAATCAACCAAGCGTGGCAGGTAAATAATCTGACCTAAATATTAAAAAAGTTAACTAACGACCACCAACCAACAATATAATCTTAAATTAAAAAGCTCATAATATCAACTTATGGTCCACTTGATTGACCCTTTGATAATCATATAGTGTTCATTAATAAACACGAACTGTACAGTTGACATAGAACAGCATGTATTGGCCCGCTGCACGTAACATTGTATTTCTTTTATAGAGCTGTCAACTTCCCATGTTTATATTACTACAAATGTTTGTCTTTTTAATGAATCCAAATAGTTTGACTTCTCCACCAAAATGTATAGAACTTAGGTTTCATAATACGGCTGGCTACTAGTTCAACAAAATATATCTATATTAAAGTATTATTTCAAATAATGTTTACTAATTTCTGACCTAGTGCCCTTTAACCTAACCTAAAATTTCAATGTATAAAGTTATTAAATATATATTATGTTTTAAACAATAATTTATACAAAATATTGTAGTGGACATTCGCATATTGTAAAAGCCCGAACTAGTTCACCCACTTAAATCATTCATGACCCTCCACCCACCTGCTTATTTTGTTCTTGATCCAATAACTCACTCACATTTGAACATCCTTCACCATCCACTCACTCACTTGTTCTTCACCCACCCATGTAGGTTGTTGGTGACCTGCTTACTAACCCATACATTTACATTAAATTTTAGGTACTGGTGATAAGGAATCAACCCTTTGACTGCTAGGCCAAAAAATTAAAATTTTCCAAAAACTGATAGGATTTTTGGCATGTGTTATCCCAAAAGCGGTAGGCCTGAATTGGCTTTTTCGCAAGGGTTTTATAAAAATCTGTAACTGTAGTAATTAGTAACAAATTTACTTGAAAGTTGTCTCGTTTTTTAAATATATAATTAGTTTATAAGTGAAAAGAGTTTATTAACTAAGATATACATACATCTAACTTCTTTAATAAATCTTTTTTGTTTTTGGAGTTAGAAAACATATAACATATACATATTATTAACTTATTGACTGTAGTATATTCTAAAAGTTAATTTAATTATGAATAGATCCTAAAAATTTGAAGAGTGTTGCATTAAAAATACTTAACTTACGAATAAAATTTTAAAAAATTAAAAAAAGTGTGTGAGAGGTAATTTATTGGACATTGCCTCCATGCACGTGTAGCATTGTGAGTCTTTAATAAAATAAAATGTCAATTTTAATGTAATTGCAACTTATTAATTAAAAAAGAATTTTTAATTAATTAATTGTAAACATATGGTTCAATATTTACAATAAATACATTTTTTTTCTTTTTACACCCATATATACTTGAGTCTTAGCATGTACACCTTGTCTGCCCTTTATACAAGTTGTGCAAGACACGAGACCTCCATTTCTTCCCCTCAGAATCATTGTTCTCTGAACACATCCAGAGACACTTTACATTTCATCTAACAAAAAAACAATGCACAATAACAAACACCTATAACAATCGGCACCAAAACATTGCGTCATTAGTTGAACAGATGCCACAGCCTTCCAAATCAATACTACGTTTTCTTTCAAGGTTGATATTTAACACGCATTATACCAACTACATAGTTTTTCAATTGAATTAGATTTATTTCTCAACTAATGGTGGATATTTTAGTACACTTAACCAAAAAATAACGTCGTAATTACGCTACAACGAAATATCGTTGCATAACACTTTTCGGCCGTACAGCTAACAGCGATATATCGTTGTTTATGAACCTAAGGATTAAAATTACATTTTAAAACAAGAGAATTTGTTATAATTTTCACAAAAAACATTCAAAGTTCAACTGAGAATATCTATTAAGTAAAACTTACCTTCAACGGGTTTTTGGGTAGCCAATGTATGCCGAACTCTCTGTATATCTGAAAAACATTTTTCAACTAAGATTAATTATAAATAAAATTACGAATCCTCAACAACGCATAGTAAGCATCTCATATTGCTTCATGTTAAATTTGAAATTATTTCAATTTTGCTCTATAGCCGAAATAATGTTTCTCGAGCCAGTCTATAATAAAACAAGAGCTAAAAGAGAAAAACTTTGTTGATGGAGGAAAGTTTATCTGATCAGAACAATAAGAACTATCAGTTGTAAATCGAGCCAGTGTAATTTCAAGTATAGTTCTTCATAAACTTTATTCTTTGAGAAGAAACCATGTACGCGTCAATTAACAATTTATTCATATTTGTTATTTATTATTAAAAAATACATCAACATACAAAACACTAGATACATTTAGGAGACATACCATCTCAAGGATCTATATTTATAAAATGATTTGTAATTATAGTGCTTGCTATCGATTTTGCTTAACGTACTTCATAAACTATAAGTTGTAGTGCAAATTACTTGATATGCTTAAATTATCACTTAAGGGGAGTCGGATGACCCTATCCTACGCATGTTAAATATTGTGTTTATGTACCTTTTTCTAAGAAACTATAAAAGCTATCTATGTGGTCTGTTTTTTATTTGAAAGGATAGGTCTGTATTTATATTTTAAGCAGAGGATATTGTAAAATATTGATTACAAATATTTTTTTTAATTTTTTTAAAAAAGTTGAAAAAATTAAAAATTGTTTATTGAAAAACGTTTTTTTTTTTATGTTGTAATTGACATATCTTAAAAAGCTGTTCTTAAAATGTGTATGAGTAGGTACTTCCTCTTAAAAAAAAAAAAAAAAAAAAAAAAAATCATTTTGATATGCTTTATGGTTATTGAGAAAAAGGTACATTTGTCTTGAAAAAAGTGATTTTTCAGAAATCGTAATTAAAACAGAACGCTACATTCACTACAAACAGCTACACTTTTGTAAGTAAATTTTCAATTTTGTTTAAGTTAACTATATCTTAGCACTGATCAACACTGTCTTCAGTGTTGTTCAGTGTTCTTGTGTGTTGTTCAATGTTCATAATATACTAGTTTAGGTCCTACTTTCTTTTCAGAAGTACTGACATTTGGAGAGATGTTATTATTTTCAGGAGTTGAAATAAACCTAGGCAAACTTTCACAGGATTCAATTTCCGTACACAAATGTTTAATACCACTAAACTCGTGCCTACGTTTTCTAAACATTTTGGTAGATCTTGGCATCTTCACTACTCACTATGATATAAAACTACTTACTAGCACTAAATAACTTACTAGCACTTTGAAACAATCAAATAAATATAGTCACCATGGAAATGACAACACAAACAACTAAATTGTTTATGTTAATAGCTAAACATTCAAACAGCTGTCAATTCATTGCCTAGCTATCTAGTTATGGAACAACATAGGAAAATGAAATACTGTTACATTTCATAAAATATATGTATAACAAACCGGAGTAACAAAATATGATCTGCAGCGTAAAACTACTAAATCTTTCATGTGCATCGCTTTTGATAAACTTTAATAGGCCTAATATGAGTTGTAGTTATCAGAATTGCCTAAAAGAGGTATTAAATTAAACCTAAAAACATAGAGAATAAGTTGTAATACTAATCTAAAAAACTTTTTAAAAAATTTTTTTGGTCATCCGACTCCCCTTAACTGGTTAGGCCCTAAACTACTTCAACTTACTCTAAGATGCTGCATGGCTGAGTCGGCACTTTTGGAACATTTGGGTCTAACAATTCTTCTTCCAGCATCACCCATCTGAGGAATAAACAACCTAAATCAGCTAATTCCTAATATTATTATCGAGGTACATAATTAGAATCAAGAATTAGGAATTGAATTTAGGAATAAAAAATCAGCAATTGATCAAATTTGGAATCGACACTCCCTATATCATACATTGATGAAATCACCAAACATATTTAATTAATTTTCTATGAGAACCTGGTGTGATAGGCCTTATTTATCATTTGTTGAACAAGTGTTACCATTTGTCATTGAGTAATTAGATCATAAATTTCTAATTTTCATCTGTTTACTAGTTTTGTTGCATTTAGTAAAGTAAACTTGATTTTACAGTTTGTTTTTTTTTTTACTTTAGCGATTTCAGTGATAAGCATACAAAATATAATGAGAAAAAATACTCACTGGCGTTTTTGGCTGTTGATCACCTTCTTCGTCATATTCTTCTTCTAAAAACCGCATGTCAGGAAGAGACTAAAACAAAGATGTATATGTACTATATACTTATATTATATATATGAAGTCTAAATATAAAATAAAGCTTGATTACAAGATGTAAACAAACATCATTTCTGAACAGTAAATTAATTAATTTTAGTTAACTCTTTCAACGCCAGGAAATGTTATGTATGCATCGCCACGACGCCAGCCATTTCAGTGCCGAGTGGCCGCAAGACACCAGGCACTAAATGCCGTGAGAGCGGTAGAACACCAGACACTTTTTGATAGTTTTGTACGTGTTTACTAGAACTACTGTCATTCCGTTATATTTTATGGTAAAATAATGTTTTTGGTATCATTTTCTTCACGATTAAAGGGGCAACATTTTAGTACGTAATTCAGTGGATATATCCTTCTAACCTAAACACACAAAATAAAAAATAATTTAAAAAAAATAAAATTTATTTTTTTTTTTACTTTCAACCCCTAAAACATATATGAAATTAATTTGTATGGTGCTAATCTATAATACTGTATTATAGTAAATTTAATTCCTAACAAAACTGCAAAAACTGCATTTGGAAATAACATATAGTTTTTTATATATGAATTTTTTTAAGTTCAAGGGACATTTTAGCCATTTTATACAATTAATTTCACTTTGCCTATACAGTATGTTAATTTTTATTGTGTGGTTATTTTGTATGCATTGTCATTCATTATACATTTTAAATAATCAAAAATTTAGGTTCAAAAATAACTGTATTATTTTACTATGTACACAAATAAAAACAATAACTTATACATACTGCATAAAACTGTATTATTTCACTATTTATACACATAAAAACACATTTCAACACACTAACTAAGACATTAGCCAGCAACAAGTACACTAAACTCAACCAACAAGTGTTTACTAACCTAAGTAAACAAACCACAAACCGCCAAAACTATTCGGCAGATCAGCTGTCACTACTCATACTCGCCACTGCCTTCTAAATATCACGTGATTTTAGAATGTGTAAACAATGGGAAAAAATAAAACAAACAAAAGAAACTTGTTATATTATAACAGCAAATTTCATCATAAGTACAAGGGTACTTTGAGTTTCAACAAAATTGAATGGAAAATAAGTTTTTAATTCGCAAAATAAACATGAGCCTATATATAGGCGCTTGGCATTCAACGCTCGCACGGCGGCTGACTATATATAGGCTCTTAGCGTTCAACTGACTCACGTCGCTTGGCTATATATAGGCTCTTGCTGCTCAACAGAACATAATTAAAAGCCTATATATAGGCTTCTGGCGTTGAAAGGGTTAAATTAGTATACTCCTGTGCTTCGGAAGTCACGTTAAGTTATTATTGTGAGGATTAAATAATTTAACTGTGTTATTCCAGCTATTAGAGGTTAACCTGCAAAATTACACACTGCAATTAAAGAGTTCCTGTTCATATTTGTCTCTACCACTGTACGTGTTTGAGTGTACCACTGTACATGTCACCAATGTACTTATTTGAGTGTAAGGGAAGGTCAGTACCGTCGTACATGTATACCACTGTATGTGTATGGGTGGGCGGGTGGGTCAATAGCACTGTACATGTATGGGTGGGCGGGTGGGTCAATAGCACTGTACGTGTATGGGTGGGCGGATGGGTTAATACACTGTACGTGTATGGGTGGGTGGGTAGGTTAATACACTGTGCGTGTATGGGTGGGTACGCGTAAGTTGGATTTATCGTAGGTTTCTTATTTCCTTAGAAAACAACCTTCTAGAAAATGTTAAGCTATTTTGTTTGGTGAAATATAAAAGATTAACGTTTCTATGAAGGACCTATTTTCAGTATTGATTAAAGTGTTTAAAGAATTCATTAAAAAGTTATTATTGCAAAGATCCTTTAGATCCCCATTAATTCCACTTATGTGTGCATTTAAGTGAACATTTCAAAATTTAAGGATGCTTAAATTAAGAGCCTACAGTAGGATATGGAACATATAGTTCCCAGCTATGTTTTCCACTTAACTGAAATTTTCACACATACAGTATAATACAAGGAATATAAATAATATCCATGTACAATATGGAAGAACTGCTATGGCATGGGGTATAAAATAAACATTAGTTCACATACCACAGTAAAAATAAACATATTTAAATTACTAACAATGTCAACAACAAACTAATGCGATGTCCACTAGTTCGAAGCAGCTGACGCGGGCTCAGACTGACAGCCAGAAATCTCAGCTGTTTGACCGGCGCTTTTTTTTATAATAATGTTATGTTATTCACCGATGTTTCAAAGGCATGAAAGTTACAAGCAATAACAATTTTTATTAGTATATTGGAGAGATAGGACATCAGCAAAAAAACACAAAAACTTTACTCAGAAGACAAAGTTCACTAAACACCAAAGTAGTAGTAACATACACTAAAATAAACATATAATCACACAAATTTTACAATGGCCACTGGCACACTTTCTTCAGGTGTAGTAGGAAAGAAAAGATACTGATAAGGTTCTACCACTCTACTCTCCCCTTGCCACCACGGCTCTCTCTCTATCTATATTCTAACCCCCACCATTTCCCGACACCCTCTCACCAATACCCCCCACCCCCACCCCCGCCCACCCCACACCTACCCCCCCCCCCCCCCCCATCTCTCATCTCTCTCTTCTCTCTCTCTCTCTCTCTCTCTCTCTCTCTCTCTCTCTCTACTCTCTCTCTCACTCTATCTTCCCTCCCTTATTCACCGATGTTTCAAAGGCATCAAAGTTACAAGCAATAACAATTTTTATTAGTATATTAGAGAGATAGGACATTAGAAAACTTACCTCAGAAGACAAGTTCACTAACACCAAAGTAGTAGTAACATACACAAAATAAACAAATAATCACACAAAGTTACAATGCCACTGGCACTTTCTTCAGGTGAGTAGAAAGAAAGATACTGAATAAGGTCTCTCTCTTTCCCTCTCCCCCCTCTCTCTCCCCCTCACTCCCCCTCACTCTCCCTCCCTCCCACCCCCTCTCCCTCTCTCTTCCCCCCCTCTCTCTCTCCCCTCACCTGAAGAAAATGCCAGTGGTGTTGAACATTTGTGAGATTGTGTTTATTTTGTGCTTGTGACTACTATTCTGGTGTTAGTGAACTTGTCTTCTAAGATAAGTTTGCTGATGTCCTATCTCTCCAATATACTAATTCCTGGCCTAGTGCCCTTTAACCTAACCTAAAAAAGTAATAAAGTTTGACTCTTTTAAACATAATGATATGATTTATAACGCAATTTAATAATATTTTACATATAATGAAAACTGTTTGATAAAAATATGTTTTCGACCGTCGATAAACCGATGATTGCATCACACAAACAAATTTTGACTGTCGAAATCGACGTTAGACACTTCTAGGGTTAATGATGTAAACTAAGTCTACTTGTAAAAAAATTAAATTTCGGTGATACCTAGTTTAGATAGAATACTTGTAAGATAACCTGACAACTAAAGAGCAGTCTTCTTTCTTAACATTAAAAAGGAATTTATACTTAAACCATTCAAACCAATGTGGGTAAAGATTTTGTAAAACATAAATCTAGCTCATCTGGTCCGGGAAAAATGTCCTGAACTATTTAAAATTACAAAAAAACCTTCTTGAACAAAAAAACATTAAATTCTATTGCCCAGACTTGAAACCTGTCCCCACACGACCAAGTGTTATTGATTGGGCTATTTTTTGGGTGTTCCCCTTACACATGCAATTTCCAGTCAAAAGAGAGGTATTTAATAATAAATACAACATGGTCCCTTTCGGTAGTGGTTGAAAATCAAACCTCGGATCCTCCACATAATACAACTTTTGTTTTCTTTCGGCCCCCATTTCAAAAAAATTTAGGGTTCGTAAAACTTATAGGTTCCCAAAATCCATTGTTAAGAAGAGGGCTAGGACAAGATGGACAAAAATTTATTTTCTTTAAAACATTAAGGGCCCATACGGCCCCATTTTTAAACTTTAAAACGGGGACCAATTCCAATCTCGTTGGTTGCCCAAATTTCGAGAAATACTTAAACCTCCAATTAAATGGCCTACCAATCTTGGGGGCCCACTAGGGACATGTGAGGACATTTCCCACTTTTCTACCCCAACTAAAAAAACCCTGTGCCCTGTTTATAATTAAACCTGCAAAAAGGGTTGAACCTAATTTGCTAATAAGTACGTTATTTAATTTTTATTATTCAAATAAAATTATTAAATAAATAAAAATAAATTTTTAAAAAATGTATATAATTTAAATTAAAATATGAAACAAAAAATATAAACTGCAAAATACCCAAAACCCGTAAATTGACTGTAATTAAAATTAAATAAATTTCACTTTATAAATAAATAAGCTGTTTAAATGGTTTTAAATTTAATCTATAATTTTTCATAATATTTTTTTATAAAAAAACCCAAATTTAGGATGCGTAAAAAGTAATTTTCAGGATTGCTCCCCAAAAACCCAGGATGTATTCAGCTCTCAGGGCCAACAAATGGTTTCAAGCAGTTTGTTTTGAATTAATATTAATATACAAAAAATTCAAGCTTAAACCGTAACGGGCCTGTGAGGGGAGCGGCTGTATTTAAAATACCAAAATTATATTTAAAAAAAAATTTTAATTCAAGAATTTGAACAACTTTGGAGTTTTTGTTGTTCCTAAAAATTTGGAAAATCCCAAATTTTAATTTATAATAAGTTTTTTTGTTAAATAATTGATGGCACTTTTTGGGCCCTTTGGGTCTGTAAACAACTTTTAAAATATTTTATTAAAACTCTAAGTTAATTTATCCAACTTGAAAAGTATCCGGTGAATAGCAAAATTTGGTTTCAGAAAAAATGCCAAACAATCACAGAGGCACAAATTTGGCTTTTTTTAAAAAATTAAAAATTAAAAAAATATGAAATAATTTTCAACCTTTTTAATTCCCCTTTTTTGTAAAGGACTCTTTAAAAAAAATTTAAAAATTTTAGTTAAAAATAATTTTTTTAAAAAATTACAAATGCTGGGTTTAAAAATAAAAAGTGAAAAATGAAATAAGCCAAAATTTCATTGTCCTGTTTTAAAATTTTACCTTTTTCTTTTCACAAATCCTACACCCTCTAAATCCCAAAAATGTTAATTCAAATTTTGATTGTTTTCAATAAACTAAGGCTACAAAAAATCAAATGTAAAATTGTTTTGAGTTAAATTTTTTCTGTATGGCAAAAAAGTTTTCAGGGAAGAGAAATGTTAAGTCCATTTTTTCCATTTTTTTCTTTTTTTGAATTTTCTTTATGGAAAAATGTTAAACCAAACAAAATTTTCCCACCGAAAATAACATATTTAAATTACTAACCGATGTAAAAAACAATTCTATGAAAGAATCTGTTAAGCCCCACGGTGTCATCGGAAAACCCCTGGTAAAAAGTCAGTATTTTAATTGAATGATATCACCATGTTTTCGGGCCTTTTAGTTACTGTCAAATTTTTAGTAATATGGGGATGGTGTTCCCAGCTAGTTTATTTTAGTGATAAAATAATTCCCTTTAAATGTTAGTGTTTAAATGAGGTCTGTAGGTTTGTTTGTTATTTAGGTTCCAAGTCCAGTAGTTAATGTTTTTATTTTCATTTACCTATGAAGATGAAACCCTGCTTTTCACCCCTTTATTTCCCCAAAGGGAAAAACCCTCTACAAGGGGGAATCTTTTTAATGTAAAATTTGAGGAAGGCATAGAAACTTACTCAGAAGACAAGGTTTCCTAAACCAAAGTAGTAGTAAAATAACAAAAAATAAAAAATAAACAAACAAAGTTAAATACTGGTTTCCCTTCAGGGATAAAAAAGATAACCCGTTAAAGGAGTTCCATTCCCTTTTTAATTTCATCCCCCCTTCTCCCCCCCCTTATAACCTACCCCCTCAGTTTTTTTTTCCCCAAAACCGAAGAAAAGCAAGTTGAAAGTGGTTTGATTTATTATGGCATTTTCGGGGTAGTGAAAGGGATTCTAAAAGTTTCATTTTCCACCCTCCAAAACAACTAACTTTAAACCTTTTCCTTTTAATAAAAAAGTAAAAATTTTAATTTAAACATTAAGATGAGTTTAAGTAAGATTTAATAAATTTACCCTTAAGAATGGGTTTTGTAACAAAGTTTCGCCAGCCAAAGAATGATTCCCTTAAAAAAAACTTTGCTTCAAAACAAGTTTAAGTCAACAAATTCTGAGGTAAGCTCTAAGCTGTATGAAACATACAGATAAATTATTAATAAAGAATTCAATATAAGTTTCGGGTACCCGAGAACAGACACCTGTTCTACTTGTTATGCTATCACAAAAAAAAAAAAAAAAAAAAAAAAAAACTTTGAAGCAGAACTATTGCTGGCCAAAACCCAGACTTAACGTAAAGCAAAGCAGACCAGCAAAGTAGATAAAAAAAGGAGGCTATTGTTTACTATTATTCAAAGAACTTTCAAGTGCCTAACATAACGACTAATCAAGTCTATTATAAGAGGCAATTGTCTGTATTTCTTTTTAACATACACATACTATCAACTGGGCAAAGTATCTTCTGTTTGTATCCTGAAATAATAGGCAAGAAGGGCAGCGATGAGGTGTGTTCTTTTTTACACCATTTTTTTACAATATTCTGGACCTGGAAGTTACGAATATAGAAGTCTTATCTAAATCCTGTGCGGGCCAAATCAAAAACAACATCATCTTCAATTTCTATCATCACCTCGTACACCAGGAAAAAAGGTTTAAAAAAGTAACAAACTATTTTCCCATCAGGGGTCACTCTTACAACGAGTATGATAAAAACACGGGGCTAATAAAAAATAAAAGTCAAACAGAGTTGCCTGAAGACTGGGCAGATATAATAAAATGTTCTTATGCCAATAAAGGATGATTGATGGCTAATGAATTAAAGCCATCAATCATCCTTTGAGGTTATTGAGGTTGATTGGCCTCTCATTCGAGAATGGACTTGGAAACTTGGATGTCAGACTCGTCCCATTAAGGTAGGCTATTCAAGGAACAAATCCAGCTTTTATGTTCTACAGAACTTACTACAATGGACCATGGCTCCCAAAACCCAATGATACCAAGCAAGCAAAAAAGAGAGGAACTGCTGGAAGAAGGAATATTCGTGCTCTCAGGGCAAGCATATGAAGGTAAGGGTTATTTACCTTCATATAAAGTTATTTTTGTTTTATTTTTTATGAGATTAGTAGATAGGCCTAATTAAAGTGGATCCCTTTTTTAGGTCATTTGGAGACATTAAAAGAGAAATATGCTGATTTTCAGTCCTTAAAGAAATTTTGCTCCATAAAGGCTATTGATTCCTTCATACACCTTCCCAAAAAAACTTAGAAGGTAGAAAAGTTTCAAGTCAGGATCTGGTTAATTTATCTAACCATATTTACTTAAAAAAATACATGTAATTTTTACTTTTTTAGAATATTTAACAAATTAAATGAACAAAGAAAAAATTTTTATTAATTTTTGTAGAATATCCTTGTAAGTCTGACAAATAAATTTATAAAAATCGGAAAAAAGTCCTATTTGTTTTTAGTCCTTTGCTACACCAAAACTTGGTTAAAAATAGGTATTTGATACTAATAGAAATTAAATATAACAATTATCAGTGGTTGTCTTAAAATAAAAGAGCTCAAAAGCTCAAGCACAAAAGAATGGCTTGCCAGGTTCTTCCCCTGGACTCTTCATATGCATTATTACATTTATTTTTAACAAAATGGTTAATAATTGTTATCCTAGTAGGCAAAAAAATTCAGGAATTTTAATTATTATTTGAAAGTTATTAATTAGCATTGGATTGTTCATGATATGTAGATAATATTTGGAGATTTCTAATGCTTTTGAGTGTTTAAGAAACCAAAACGTTTCAACAGGTATAACAAACTCCTGCCGTCTTCAGGTCTTCTTACTAACTTAGCCTACATTTATTTTATTTATTTTTTTATTTTTTCCTTAACCCATTCAAAATCAGAAAAGACTTAATACTACATGCTAGATACTAAAGAATACTGTTGAAAATCAAAAGTTCATTAAAAAACTATCACACATAAAATAATTATACAAAATATAATACACAATATGAAATACAAAATATGAAATCGGTCAAAAAAACAAAGAGCAAGTTATTAAATAGACCAAATACTCCATTACATACAAAAATAAATGCCAAATATGAAAATAATCAACAGAGCATTGATTAGGTTACTAAACAATCAAAATATTTATTGAGACACGAAATTAAAGCAAAAATATAAAAAAAAATCAACAAAAACATAGAACAGGTTAAACAGACGAAATATTCAAGTTATCCAACCAGCTTCCAATTCCACTGAGGCGGGGGAAGGAGTCCTCATACCACTACACTGACGAGATCAACTCACCACGACCATCAAAGACGAACTGAATTTTTACGTTAAGCCGATCTGTGATTAGTGGTGGGGGGTGGCCACCAGCGATGCCTAGGTTGACTGTGCAAGGTGATTGGGGGAGAGGGTGTTGTAACCGTCCCTGTGTTTTTGAACAATTCTGCTGTGTTTGAAAGTATGTTTTTGTTTGATATTTCCTCATGACGAGCCTCCAAGCTAGTGTTCCGGGGGACAAGGTAAAAAACTCCCTCCAAGCGGATCTAGGGGCACGAGCGTCAGTGCGGGGGCCTGATTGATGTTGGTGTGTAAAATGTTCATGTTTTGTGTCTTACATTTATTGTTGTGGGTGTTCCGGGACGTGCCTCTTAGATAGAATCCTGGGGACAAGGCAAATGATGCTCCCCCTCAGCGGACCTAGGGGCACCGGCGTCTCAGTTTCATTTGGTGAGGACAGGTGTGGGGACAGGTCTTGCTGTATGTAGTTTTTTATTGTTTTTAAAAACCTATAGAGGCAACCAAAGTGGTCTTACCTCTATGCTACTTTGGCTAATTGGATCTTGATTAACTTAATTAAAGTCCCTTCTATAAAACTTTCTTTTATAGTAATGTGGTTCATGGTGTAATATTTTTGCCTCATTCCATAAAAACTTGTGTTCATTCTCCCATGCATATTTAGCTAATTTAGAATGTTGTGTTTCACCATTTTTTGTGTTCATTTATACACACAGAAAGTGGGCGTTTAGTTTCTCCTATGTATTCCCTATCACATTACACTTTATACTGTAAATACAATTTTTTGGGGCTTGGTCTTCATTGTATGGTTTTGTCTTGCAAAAATGTTGTCTTAACGTGTTTTGTGTTCTAAACGCTATTTTATATTATATTTACGGGCAATCCACCTTATTTTCTCGGATACTTTGTGAATGTAAGGTATGTTAATATATGCTGCTGGTTTGTCTTCTTTTTGTTTTTTGCTGTTAGGTGAGCGTGTTTTACGTTTGTATATAATATTTGACGTGTAACTATTATTTTTTAAATCGAGTGTCATGTTTTCAAATTCGTAATTTAGATCTGTTTTGTCTTTACACACAGTTTTAGGTCTGTCAAAGAGAGTAGGCTACTCCTTCTTTAACAGATTGGCTGTGGTTGGGCTTAAAGTTTAAGTATCTGCCTGTGTGGGTCTTTTTTCTATAAACTTTAGTATTTATGGTGTTCCCTTCCCTTTTCACAATTACGTCCAAAAATGCGAGTTGTTTGTTATTTTCCTTCCCTATTGTTAGTTTTATGGTTGTATGTTGTTCAAGTGTTCTTTGAAATCGTCTAGTTTCTGTTCCCCATGACTCCAGATGACTCATCCACATACCCAAGTCACACCTTCGGGCTGAAAACTGCAGAAACAATTGCTTTCTGCTCAAATTCCTCCATGAAAATGTTGGCAAATATCAGTGACAGTGGAGACCCCATTGCCATACCTTTTTCTTGGCGATATATGTGACCATTTATTGTATAGTAATTTGTTTCAGTGCACAGATTTAAGAGTTCCATAACTATGTCAACAGGCAGGTTAGTTCTTTGTTTTAATGTGGGATCAGTGTTAACCTGGTTTCAATGATGTTGAGTGTTTCTTTAACTGGTATGTTTGTGAACAAGCTCTCTACATCAAAACTCACTAATGTATCAGCATCTGATACCTGCATGTCTCGTCATTTCTACAAAGTGTTTGGTATTTGTAACGTGCGTGTTTGTGTTGCCAGACAGTGGCTTTAGTATGGGCAAGAGAATTTTTAGAGCTTACTATGGGTCTTAAAGGAATGTTCTGTTTGTGTTATTTTGGTAGCTCATACCTGTGTTTTTGAGTGATGTGGTGTAAGTTTTGTTCTTCGCTTATCTGTGAAATATTTTTTATGCTTTCGTAATGTTTTTCCTTTTAGCCTCAAAGCTTTTTGTTGGATCTTTTTTCAATAAAGTGTAAGTCCCTGAACTTAAAACATCCTCAATTGTTGTGTTATAGTCAGTTTTATTTCAGTATTATAGTGGCATTGTCTTTGTCTGAGGGAAGAATTTTAATGTTTTAGTCACTTAATACCACTTTTTTAACTAAAAAAAAACCTTTAACGTATAGCATTTATATTTTATTGCGTGGTTGAAAAGACTGTTTTCTATAAGTTTCATAAATTTAAGAATTTTAACTTTTGAAGTAAAACATGTCTCCTCAATTTCCTAAAACAAAGTTTTCTTGGCTTCTATAGGTCGTAAAATTAATTACTTGGTCATGTTGTAATCCTTATTGTAATGAGTAGTTATGATAAATTACTTTTATATGCATAAGTAATTGAATTGGTTTTAAATTGATGAAAATATAATTAAATAACTTTAATTTACCAATTTAAAATCACTGTATTTACTTACTAATATAAAAGTAATGTATCCTAACTATACATTCCATAAGGATTACAACATGACAAATTAATTTTACGACTTCTAGAAGAAGAAAACATTGTTTTAGGAAACTGAAAAGAAGTTTTTTTTCTTGAAAAGCTAAAATTCTGATATTTATAAACCTTTATAGAAACCAGTCCTGTCAACCACGTATTGAAATATAAATTTGATACATTAACGAATCTTTAAAAAATAAAAGTGTAAAGTGAGGCTCAGTGAAAACTAGTTCAAATTTTGTTACTTTTTTCCTACTTATAACATATGAATGTCATATTATTAAAACTTATAACACAATTAATCATGTATATGTTATAACGTACATTAAAACAAGGGGAATTGGTGTGATTCTTTTTCATAGGCCTCTAGTTTCTTAGGAAACAACCTTCAAACTTGGGTACTCGTAATTTCGTTAGATATGCTGAAAGCTATACATTCTTATTAACTATCTACATATAGAAATAAATTTCAAGATATTTTTCACCAAGCCTGTGACCGTGGCTAATTGTGAACATAGCTTTAGTAAGTTTAAGCCCATAAAAACTACTTACGTTCACAAACAGGCCAGTCATGCCTAACATGTTTCGCAATTCTCTTCAGTCTCAATTGAGTATGAAGCACCTGCCAGGCTCAGTTTATATAACGTTATCGATGAGTTTGCTTCTCTCAAAGCTAGGAGAGTTAAAATGTAAATAGCAAAAACAATTAATGTAGTTTCTTGTTTTAGATATAAGACGCCAACACAACTTTGTGCATATTTTAAGACGAATATGAATGACTAGCCGACAGCCCTTGCTTCGCTACGGGCTTGTTCTCTGTGCTTGCTTACTTTCCCCCCGTGGTTACCTCTAAACCATCACGTCAATATAAAAGCTCAACCTGCTGCCGTTCTTCTACACAACAAAGTTGGATGGTCTAGAAAACCCTATTAGTCTTTAGGAGAATTTCAACACGGTTATCTCAATATTGTACATTTCCCAAACACATTTTACACGCAATTGTATAGAGAAAAATATATAGAAAAAGTTTAATTAATTGTAAATTCGTAATTCATTAGTAGGATAAATGTCAAACATACAAAATAAACATATTTATTTATTTAAAAAACAGCTGTTATTAATTTACTAAAATCAACCCAATTATCCTTATAGACCATATTTTAGGAGCGGTTTCTACTCCTTAGAACTATTTTATCATGATGAAAATGATTTAGTTTCATATTTGGCCTACAAAAACCATTTGTACCAAGTTTCAGCTCTTTAAGATTACAGGAAGTGGGAGAATCAGTGATGAGTGAGTGAGGGCTTTCTCTTTTATAGAGATTACATGAGTGTGGATGGCCTGTGTAGTTTTGTTACTAACTGTAATCGACTGTTCCTCAGAAAGGGCCACTTATTAATAGCCCAACAGTCAGGGCAACTAAGTTGTAACAACACTGTTAAAAATAATGAAACCTCCAGTCAAAAGGAAAGGTCTTGCACCCCTGTTGGTAAAGTTAAGTTAAAAGTTGTATCTGGTGGATGGAAAGTAGTTAAGCAATCCTCCAAGCGTAACACTAAGTCAAATGTTTCTGACAAACCTTTAGTAACAACTGGAAATAAGTTCTCAGTTTTGTCAGCTTTACCCACTAATGAGGAACACTCACTAGTAACAATTGGGAATGCAAAGCCATCTCAAGTACAGAACAAACAACGATCTAGTACATTGAAACAAATAAAAAACCCTGTTCAAACAAAAGAAAGTCTTGCTAATAATGTTAGTTGTAATCCTAGTTCTGATGTTGGTTCATTTATGGACTGTAGTCTGCAAAAAACAGTGCCTTCCGTTAATATCACTACACAAAACACTATGAATAACACCACGAATAAAAAATCACAAATTAAGATTTTTTCGGACAGTCATGGCAGATCTCTAAGTGAACTGCTTACTAACAAACTGCATTCATCGCATACTGTGTTTGGTAGTGTTAAACCTAATGCTAGACTCAACCAGGTTGTAGAGGGAGTGTTGGTTGAGGCCAAAAACATGACTAGCTCTGATTATATAATTGTAATTGGTGGCACTAATGATAATGTAACCGGTAGCTGTAGTGGCATTCTCTCGGGGCTGGACAATCTCATAAGGGGGGTTCCTTCTCCGAGGGTTATTGTTGTTGGATTGCCGCGTAGATTTGATGACCCTTTTCTTGACCAAGCTGTTCTTAAAGTGAATCAGGAAATCCAACAACGAACTTCTTTGAGTAACAACATTGAATTTGTTTCCCTTGACTCATTGACACGTGATTGTTACACGCGGCATGGGTTACATTTAAATGCTAGAGGGAAGTATAAACTTGCCGACCTGATTCTAAATAAAACCTTGTTCCTTAACCAGAGTGATGATACTCCCAAAGTACAAAAAAATCGGAGAGCTTTCAATACTTCAGTTAAACGTTCTAATTCTCATCACTCTACTAGAGTTTTTTACAATAAGTCTTTTTTAGGAGTTCCCCACAGACCCCACAGCACCCCTTGGGCGAGCATTGCTGGCGGGGTGTGGAATGCAAACCAAGGTATCTAAATCTAGTTCATCAGAATATTAGAGGGTTAACTTTCAAGATTGAACCATTCCAACTATTTATAGATTCCGAAATGCCGGACGTAATCTGTGTTTCTGAACACTCGCTAAAAGACTACCAACTACATCACACTCATTTAACAGGTTACTCAAGCATAGCAGCATTCTGTAGATTAGGAATGGATAAGGGTGGAGTGGGCATTTGGTGCACTAAAGATGTTAAACATCATGCCCTGGACCTAAGCGAATTTTGTGTCGAAGGCCATTGTGAACTGGTTGGAACCTCTCTGCTTGTAGAGGACAACTCTAAGATGCTTCTAATAGCAGGTTACAGGCCCCCCTTTTCGGAACTTGATTTGTTTTTTGATCTCATGTCAA
The DNA here is from genome assembly GCA_035578905.1 of Stictocephala bisonia. Taxonomy (NCBI): domain Eukaryota; kingdom Metazoa; phylum Arthropoda; class Insecta; order Hemiptera; family Membracidae; genus Stictocephala; species Stictocephala bisonia. Next base: position 34,166 of record JAQJVL010002096.1, read on the forward strand.
GCTGTCTAGATAAATACATTAAGAAGTACCGCAAAACAATAATCATGGGAGACTTTAATATAGACCTTTCCAGAGATTCTGTGAATGCTTTTAAGTTTGTGAACTTAATGTCCTCTTTTGGACTTCATAACGTAGTAAGATCACATACTAGAGAATGTTTGGGCTCTAAAACACTTATAGACCACATTTTCACCGATGATTCTAACACTGAGACTTCTGTTGTGATATCTGCTCTGTCTGACCATCATGCTATCACAGCAAACATACCATTAATATCAACGGCAAACCCTTCTAAAGCCAAGAATGTACTGATCAGAAAATTCTCTGTGGCAAATGTGCGTACATTTAGACACATGTTAATTAAAGAAAAGTGTATATGTACACTCAAAATGATTTCGATGATCAATTCAATGCATTTTATGACAACGTAAAATATAACTTTGAGATTGCTTTTCCGAAAAAGATAACAAAAGTTAAGGAATGCCGAGGGAAAAGCATAATTCTAAGCAATGACATTTTGGCCACTAAAGACGAAGTATTTAATATGTACATTAAGACTAAAGACCTTAGTTCAGACCACTTCCTTCGCCAATATTATTTAAGATTAAAGAAAAGATACAGATTTCTCATCCGACAAGCAAAATCCACTCAAATTAAAGATAGAATTGATAAGTCAGACAATAAATCTAAAACTATATGGAATGTAGTTAATGAAACCAGATTTGGAGCCTTGCCAAATAATAAAAAAGGCATTAATGTTATGAATAATAATGGTGAACTAGTTGAAGACCCTGAAGAAGTGGCGAACATCCTAAATAGCTTTTTCATAAATGTTGCGAATAGAAATCAGATGTGTATGACAGCAAAAGAAGATCAAAGTGCACCAAGTAATGAACGAACTATGAGTGAGAAATCATTTTACCTCTACCCCACATCTGAGAATGAAATTATGGAAGTTATAAAGAAACTAAAAAACAAAAAAATCCTCAGGAATTGATGAAATATCTGCTGTTCTATTGAAAGAAATACCTGATATAATAAGCTCCCCACTAAGCACCTTAATTAATAATTCATTTGTAAGTGGCCAGTTTCCTGAGGCGTTGAAAAAAATCATTGGTAAGACCAATATTGAAAAAAGGCAATGATCAAGTGTGCGACAATTACAGGCCAATTTCAATTTTACCAACGCTATCTAAAATCTTTGAAACTGTGGTCTTAACTAGGCTTTGCCGGTTCCTTGGGAAACATAACATTATTATTGATAACCAATTTGGATTCGTGAAAGGAAAGTCAACGGTGGACGCAATTTTTAGCTTTACAGATTATATTATTCGAGCCCTAGACGCCAAGCATCAAGCAGCTGGCCTTTTCTTCGATCTGAGTAAGGCGTTTGACACCGTTGACCATAACATGCTTTTGGGAAAAATGAACGAAATTGGAATAAGAGGGGTGGCTTTAAATTGGTTTGACTCATATCTTCGGGGTCGTAAGCAGTCGGTTGAGATTCAAGCTATAGATAAAAATGGGTCTGTAAGGCGTCACACTTCTGCTGAAGCGTGCATTGTCGCGGGGGTGCCTCAGGGATCTATCCTTGGACCGATCCTTTTCCTAATATTCATCAATAATATTCCATATAGCTTAGTACACTCTAAGATCTGCCTTTTTGCAGATGACACTTCCCTCTCGTTGACCAGCCCCAGTAGAAACGAATTGGAGCAAAGAGCCTTTTTGGAGTCAAATAGCTTACTCCAGTGGTTTGATAACAACAAGCTTAAGGTCAATGCTTCTAAAACTCAGTTAATAAATTTCAAAATTAAAAATTCTGCAGCAAATTCAATTTTTGGACTAAGATTTATCTTAGATGATTCCATAGTAGATGAGTCCGAATCAGTTAAATTTCTCGGGATGATTCTGGACGAAACCCTTAACTTTCACACTCACATTAAACATGTCTGTAAGAGAGTGAGCACATGTGTTTTCATTTTACGTAGTCTAGCAAGGATAGCTGAAGCTAAAGTTTTGCTAACGGCCTACTATGGGTTGCTGTATCCACTTCTAGTGTATGCGGTGCCTGTATGGGGTGGTGAGACTCGGCATACACAGTACTTGTTTAGACTCCAGAAAAAAGCTATCAGGATAATTTTTTCTTTGGACAGAAACAAATCTTGCAAAAATACCTTCCAGTCCTCTAAATTACTGACATACCCATCAATATACATTCTTGAAACCTTGTGTTTTGTAAAAAAGAATCTTTCTAAATTTTCAACTCCTGTTAACCACCGATTTCAATTCAGACACAATAATAACCTTCAAATTCCTACTCACTCTACTTCATTTTTCAAAAAACATCTTTTTTATAATGGCATAATTTTATACAATAAAATCCCTGATGACCTTAAGCTGGAAACAAACCTTTTAAAATTCAGAAAAAGGTTAAAGGTAACTCTGCAGGAGGGATGCTACTACAGCGTCCGGGAGTTTTTGGCTGGCGGACTGTAACTTAATTTAAACTTAAGTTAAATAGTTAACTAAAGTTATTGAAATCAAGTTAGTGAGCTTGAGCCTAGTAAATTGTTGCTTAATTTCATTAATATAAGTTTATTTTAGTTTGTGTTTGTTATTTCGATATATTGACATAGCACATTTGACTTAGCCAATGCAATGTATTTTTGTTATTTGTGGCCTAATAAATGACTATTGACTATTGACTATAAGGGGCCTATAGCTATTGTATACTGTGTATAGGATGTATACTGTTGATATACATCAAACAGTTCGTGAGCCTGTCTTTTATTGTGTACTAGCACAGTACCCGTCATTACTACTAAACAAATTTTGTGCTTATTGTGTTCAGTAATACAAAACATATGCTTACTGGCATCTGTATAATGCAAAAGTGCATTGTGGTTAGGTCTGGTAAGGTATTTACTTTAGAACTATGTAAGTTGTTTGTTTATTCCAACAGCTGATTAATGAAACTAGCATAAACTTGTCAAATTAGTATTATCATAGGTTTTGCATTGATACTTCTTAAGGCCCCTACAGACTATACAACCATCGAACAGTCCATCGCATGATCAAAATCGCACAGAGCCTACACACCATGCGATGGACCGTACATTTCACATGCAAGCCAGCGTCCTTCACAAACATTTCAATTCTGTTTGATTATTTGCAGTTTTCAGTGACATATTGAATATTATAATGTCGTTGTTAAGGTACTCTGTAATTATTTTTGTTGGATTTTAAATATTGACCTATCTAATTTAACTTTTACATTTTTCTAATTATTGTTTTATATTTGAATATTGTTAAAACAGTCCAATTTTCAATGTCTAAAATTAATTAATGTTATTAAATTAAAAATAATTCAGTATCTTAAACTTGAAAAACTCTGTACTATTTTTGTACTCCTTAACCTTGATTTTGTGTTGTGAATGAGAACTCTTTTCTAAACTGGCCTGCAATTTGATTTTCTTTTTAACATCTTCTAACGTTGCCTTTTTCTGTATCTAAAAGCTAGTATTTTTTTTTGCCGCCGATCGCTCATCTCTATTAGAATAATCATTATATTTTCCACAATGTTGGTTCTTCTTTGTAACATTAAACAAATTCTAATATCAAAACAGTTCCTGACATTCTATGTTCTCCATTCACTTCAATTTCTGTAGAACTTGTTTCAATCGTTGGCTTCACAAAATCTGGATTTGAAAGTAACACATACACGGTTTTTCTTTGTTTCACTTAATTAAGTAAACAAACAATACACAGTAAAAAGAACCCCAGTAACACTTGTAAGTATCGGCGTAGCGACAAGGCGGTATGGTGCGGGAAGTGCTTGGCAGTGGTGACCGCGCAAGTGCAGTACCAAAACTTGAATGCAGCGCCCTTCAAATCTGCCTTCCAGACTATTTAGAGCAAACTTTGCATGAAAATATTGACATGTTCATTCGACGTCAATAAATTGATCTGTCGTCTGTGTTAGCTCTAAAATTCCCTCCACACTATGCGATCGTCATACAGATATCGGAATTTTGCTAAGATGGATTGTTTGATGGTTGTATAGTGTCTGTAGGGGCCTTTAGAGCCCCTGGGGTGGTTCCCTGATGGGATTTCAAAATAAAGATAGGGAATTTTGAAATCCCATCAGAATCCTGATGGGAATTCAAATTTTTAGTTAATTCTACAAGAATTGAGCCAATATACACAATAAATGTCGAAATCTTTGTTGATGTTAAAATAAAATAATGTTATACATTCAAATAGCCTAAACCAATAAAATATAAAGTATATTGCCTTTTATGAATACAGACTGTAGATAAACTTATTCATCTACTTTACAATAATTATTGTGCATTAAAATATCTCCTTTGACATCTAGTAAAAACTGCTCTAATACATTAATACATTTAAAAACCCTTCAATTTTACACCTACATTTTAAACAATTTCTGGGGGAACCCTGGACCCCCTTTTTGCAGGGGGGGGTTGTTTATCAGATATTCCGAAAAGCACGCAAAATCAAGTGAATTCGCCAAGGATGCCACTTAGCCTAGCTACGTCCCTACTCAATGGGTGAATACAGGAAAAAATGTCTATCAAATGGCTTTGGCTTGTCAGCCAATAAAAAGGAAAAAAGAAGAATAAATTGACTGTACAATGTACGTAACTACTCAACACCCCCATCTTCAGTTGAATGAAGAAAAAAAATCGTAATTCGTTTAGCACCATTCAGGGAATATGTACAGCTAGAGGACAGATGTGGATGTGAATTATACCATTATTCATGTTTGGCACTGAATTAAATTAAAGTGTCATAAGTAATTCAATATTTTTAACTGTAGTAAAAAAATATGCAAATAAACAATGAGTGTGAGTCTTTAATTATTTGAAAATTACAAGGCCTGACAAGAAATTAGACAAGAAAAAAATACATACCCCTAAGTCCGAAGGTTTCTGACAGTTTTCATCGCGCCATTCCACTTGAACAGGTTCACTGCCTGACTCCAAAGTTGAGTTTGATGCATATCTATAGTCTTTATCATCATTTTCGTCATCATCAACATTCTTTTTTAGTTCTTCATCTCCAACCTAAACGAAAGAATAAAATAGTGAAACGCTAATGAATACTTCATGCTTTATATTAACAGATTATTACATCTACATAATATAAGATTAAGTTTGACAAAGAGATACAAACATAAGTATCTAAGTAATTATAAATTGACTAGCTGCGTTCGCTCAGTGAGGGCTATTCAAGTTCAAAAATACACTTACATTATCAAATAATAACCTCTTATGTCAAGTTGCTATGTCTTAAACTCTCTCATTCTTATGGTGAATGGTAAAACGTGCTCTTACTGGCCGGTATCAAGATATTTACTGCCTCACTTTAGCTCATTAGCTAGGAGAAAATATTTTAAAATCCTTCCTTAGTCCACATCTAGAGCCATGACAAATATTTGTACCAAGGTTCATGGTCGAAAGCTTTATTATAGATTTTGAGAAACTGATCAGTAAGTTTTATATTTATAGATTTATAAGCGATCAAACAATAGTTTATCAATTCGTAATTTTATTATTTTTCTTTACATTGCATAATCACTTTACTTAGATGCTTTCAAATTTGAGTTTAAGTAAAATACACCCCAAAACATATTGTGATAAAAATATTGAGCAAAGTTTACACAAACTTGATATTAAATCATAATGGTTGGCCTATATCAAAATGATAACAAAATTAAAATGTTTGAAACAAAACAAAATTAAAATTTAGGTTTAAGTGTATGTAAGCTGGCATGCTATCTTTAAAGTGTTCTGTGGATATGTCTTTTGAGTGTACACACAAAAATAAAACAAAAATGGAAATGTTTTAAGCCCCAAGGGCATTATGATTCTTCAGTTCATCAAAGTAGAAAAAGAACATTTTTAAAGGGTAAAAACCTGCTTTTATATATAAAAACTTAAACGATTCTGGCATTTACTCTATTGTGAAAAACCAAAATCAAAACTTATATTGTATATAAATAATCAACTCACCATAATAAATGCCCAGTTAGTTTATGTTTCTATACAGATAATGTACCCTGCAAATTATACTCATAAGAAGATTTTTATTTGAAAAAATTATTAATTTGTGACAGATCATTAAAAGAGTTTGATTTTAAGTTTTCAACATTTGAGTCAGTAATTAAATAGGTTGAATCATCTGCATAATGGCAGAACTTGGTGTGCCCCCCAGACACCACTCCAGGCAAACCCTTGAGATAGCAAATGAATAGCAATGGTCCCAGAGTAGATCCCTGGGGGACACCATACATAATTTTCTGCAGCGGTGACTTAAAATCTTCTACATAATAGTTTGGATTAACATTTGTTATTTGAATATACTGAAACGTACTTTGAATGTAAGATTAAAACCAGTCAAACTCTACTCCTCCATCACCAAGATTTTCCAGAGATTGAAGAAGTTGCTCATGGGAGACACTGTCAAAGGCCTGGCTCAAGTCCATAAATACACCAGCAACTTTCTGGCCTCCATTGATATTATCAATAACTGACTCAACAAAATCAGTAGCTGCCGTCAGAGTGGACCTGCCTGGGCGAAATCCATGCTGTTCCTTATCTAGAAGGCAATTATCTTCTAAATACTTTAACAACTGTCTTTGTACAGTAATCTCACTGTATGATTTATGATTACAAATATGCTCTATTAGGCCACAAAAAGATTGGGTCCCTTACATTCAAAAACTTTTAAATAAGTATAAAGTAGTCTAACTACTCATTAGCAGTGGTATGAACTAGGACTTCAACCATGATTTTTTTTCCTGAAAATAAATTTAGAAATAAAAGCCCAAAGTGAGAAGAACAACAACCGGTAGTGGACTAACTTTACAGCATACTTAACTATGTGTTTAGCTGTATTTCTCGAAACCTTGTAGGAGAGTGCTAGATGTAGTCATTTCAAAGATTTATTCATATTTGATATTTTTTTCAAGCAATTAAAATATACTTTGTATTAGTTTTAAATGACAGTGTGCTGTGAAGCTTGTAAGGGCTATGATCTGTACTCAGATCTCAAGGTGTGGACACTGCCGGAGAAGTTTATGATTTCCGTGTTGGGTGTTAACCTGTATTTGTGTAAGGGAAAGAACTGATATCTGACTTTTCAGCTGAAAATTAGACTAATGTTTTCGTCATGTAGATCGTCAAGATATGGGCGAATATGGATTTCGAATGAGTGTAGATGAGCGAATGTAGTCATTATTACAAACTAAGGCCGACTATTCCCTAGAAAGTGTCATTAATCAATAGCCCAATGACAAAGAACAGCCTATGGTTTAAAAGATATGGTTTAAAATTCACAATAGTTGTAGGTCTCTTAAATTGCCAAGTAATTAATTGGGCTTTTAATAAATAACATTTTCTAGGAATCAGTCAAAACTCAGTCACAAAGACTGTAACTAATAAATATACAGCCATTCACAATCCTTATTCACCCACTACTCTTTATTGAAGAGTAAAATACAAAATAAGAACTTCAAGTTAACAACTTTTTTATTCACGATCAAAACAACTTTAGAAGCATCATATATTTCATGTCAGTACCTAATGTTATGTTGACCATTGTAGTTATTTTTAGTTGGGATTAATCAAAGAACAGCTTATTTATAGATTGCAAACAAAAAAATGGAATATTTAGTATACCAAAAAGAGCTTAAAAACATCAGCAATCACAACATTTCTACATTGGTCTAAAAGTACAATAACTTGTAAATATAGTTAATAATAAAATATAGATAAAGTGCAACCAACCGTGGTATTGTACTCGTAAAATGTTAATGAAAATACTTTGCGTTCTTCATCCTCTTTCCTACGATTTACCCACAGTATATGGCTCTGTAAAAAAAAACAGTAAGAATTTATATAATATATAATCTTAAATATAACAAATAAACTAGTATGATTCTGTTGGGCAAAGGTTAGCATTTGTATTACAGTCAAACCTCGTATAACAAATGTCAAGGGACCAAACCAAAAATTTGTTATATCGAGTTTTTTGTTACAGCGAGGTTCATTATATTGAGGTAGGTTAACTGACATTCGCTATAAAGAGGTTCACATCTCAGTGTTGTGTGTGGAGTACATACTGTATCACTAAACATTTTGAAATCTTATACAGTATATATATGTACAGTATGTACATATACTGTACTACTGTACATACAGTACTGTGTAGTAGTACAGTATTGTGCACATACATAAAATTTATATTTTCAGAATAGCATAACTTAGCAAAATGATCCTCACTAAGAGGTTAATTAGGTAATGTACTGTATATAGTAAATCAAACGCATTTATGTTGTAAATACAGGTAGTTAAAACAAAGAAACTTTATTTGACAAATTAATAATAATATGTTCTTAAATTAAACAAAAATAACTATGCCTACAAGATAAAAAAGTGTAGCCTAGTTTCTTAATACAGTACTACTGTACAGTAAAACAGACAGTATGTGTGGATGTACATTAGCAAAACAATTAAAACAAGAAAACAATGAATACTTACACATTTAAGTGATTTGCATTTTGCACTTCGTTTATATCATTAATGACACTACTTTCGCCATTTTGTTCAGAAAAAAAATCAGTGATATTGGTTTGCATACGTGCTGTGATCTTGATTAAGTCTATAGAGCAATCCAATTCCATGATAGATTGCACCACACTGTCAGTCAAACCACCCTTCTTAAGAAAATAACACTTTAGCACTTGTAAAGCTTGTCGAGCCTCTTTTAAAGTCGGGGCAGGTGTTTCACAAACTGGTTCATCCTCGTCTTCTTCTATGACATCCACATTTTCGTCTGGATTAGAGGTAACAGAAGAAATTATGTCAGAGTCGGTTAACTCTCCAGTTACAGCCACATCATCATCAAAGGAAACAAAGTCTTCGAACTGTGCATCATTATGTAGTTCAAGCGCTTCTTTGACTTTTTCCCAGCCCTCCACGGTATCAATTTCGTGTGTAGGAGGTTGTTCTAAATTGTCTTCTTCAGTTGTGACAGTAAATCCACTCTTCTTGAAACAATTAGAAATCGTAGTTTCTGTAACTTTATTCCACGCTTTTCTTAACATCCACATGGCATCCAAAACATTGATATTTGTAGGCAAACAGCTTTCCATGTCTCTAAGGAACTGTTGTACAACTTAATTCCTATAGTAGACTTTAAAACTTCGGATAATGCCCTGGTCAAGTGGTTGCAGTTTAGAGGTTGTATTTGGAGGCAGATATTCAACCTTTATGTTGCTCAGTCTAGGGATGTCTCCATATGAAAAACTCTCATCTTCATCCATCAATGAAGATGAGAATTTTTTCTTTTTCTTTTTCATCTCCTTGTTAAGACTTAGAAGCCATGAACTGAAAGTGTTACAGTTCATCCAAGCCTTTGCATTCGCCATGTAGTCTATAGGAAGTTCATTCACATTTTTAAAACAACGTGGATTTTTGGATTTTCCAATCACTAACGTTCTTAGCTTGTGAGTCCCTGTGCAGTTTGTCCCTAGCATAACTGTTAAATGATGTTTACTATTTTTCCCACCATGACATTTATCACTCCTAAAAGACAATGTTTTGTCGGGTAGGCATTTAAAAAAACAATCCAGTTTCACTGGCATTGTAGATATTTTCTAGTTCATATCCCTCATAACTGATATGAACTAGAAATACTAGATCTAGTTCATATCAGATGCAAGTTTTCAGATCTAGTAACCGAAGCAAGTTTTTTTTTCCATTCAGTACAAACATAATCATCAACTTTTGCACTTTCACCGCACACTTTTCGAAAAATAAGTTCATGTCGTTTTTTGAAGTTTGCTAACCATCCATTGCTAGCTCAAAAGTTCTCGTGTCTAATTTCAGAAGCAAACTTTTTGGCTTTTTCTTGAAGAATGGGCCCGCTTATTGCAATGTTTTTGTTGCGGCACTGCTTTAGCCACTTAATCACACACTCATCTACATCTTTCAGCTCACATGACTTTAACTTTATTATTTTAGAATTAAGAACATTTCCTTCATCAAACTTCTCTTTCTTCTTCAAAATTGTAGCTAAAGTGCTGGGTGGTATGCCAAACTCTTTAGCTATGTCCAATTTTTTTTCTTGTTGGATTGTCCTCAACGCACTTTATAATTTTACGTTTACACTCAACGCTAATAGCACACCGTTTCTTTTTGTTTTGATTGCCGTCCATCATAACTAAATAAACTCCCACACTCGCACGATTGTACGGTGATAAGATAATGGAACAACTACAGTAGGCCTATATTGTTCCCACACTCCACACAGTCCAAACATAATCAATACTGAATAATCACAACAAACATACATAGACGATAGCTGGGACAGAAGCTTTCCTGTTCAGACACGATTCTGTTTCAAAGAATTTACCCCTCCTTTGTCAACATTCGTTAATGAGGTACAGTCGTAAGTACTACGTTATCTAGATGTAAAATTCGTTTTTCTCTGCTAAATAAATTTATCAACAAACATTTTCTATCAAATAAACTAAACTAACACATGAAGGAGGCTTGTACATTTTAGAAGTATTAATAATCCTTAGGTGACCCTAATTAATTACACAAAATTAAAATTTGGATATTACTCCTTTATTCAATTAAGGAAATAAACAAGTGCAGTTGTACCTCCATAATCCGACAGGTATGGGACCGAGAGATTGTTGGTTTACCAAGAATATTCATTTTCCTAATGAAATTGATCAAGATAAAATACTAAAAACATTATTTTCTAACACAATACACATGGCAACTAATGTACTTTAATGTATTAACCATTTGGAACAGTATAAAAATACAATCAAGTTAACAAAACGTGTCCTAAACAAACACAGTACATGTAATTTACACTCAACTAACCTACAAAATCATTGTAAAAGATTTAAAAAGAAACACGGGAAGATAGCAAAGTATTTAAAATGAATACAATACATACAGTAAGCAGTATTTAAACATTGAAAAAGTCTGAGATGTCCTTTGATTTTTATTACATAAACAGTCCTTCATTGCATGTTCTTGGATCTCTTTTAACATCAATATATTTGATAATTTAACTGTCTCTCCTAGCACCAACTAAGCAAAGTACTGGCTGTCGATACCATTTCACCACAGCTGATAGTGAAGTTTTCTTTGGCATTGCTGCCTCAATATTGTCGTCATCTAATGTTGTGACTTCCTGGATCATTTCTGTGTTTCTCACATCAACAGCAAGGTTGTCCTCAATAACCAACGTTCTGTATTCTTGAATTGATGCTGAAGCAAGTTCCACTTGGTTGCAAATGTTAAGTGCAGCCTCCAAAATAGTAGATTCAGAATCTTTGTTGGCTTCAATGTTGCATGTCGCAAGATGTGGATTATTGGGACAAAATTCTTCTAGGATTTTATCAGGGTTACGCTCTTTACTTGCTGCCAAGCAAATGCGGCATTCAAAATCGCATCCTTCTTAATGACTAGTGTCTTAATGACGTTTTGGTCCATTAGCTGGATCAAAGCGGTCGTGTTTTTTTTGGAATTACATAACCTCAATGGAACCATCAGCAGTTTTAACTTTCAGTTTATTCTTGTCAGGGTGTCCTGGTGCGTTGTCAAGTAACAGAAGGGCTTTCACTGGCAACTTCTTCTTTAATTCTTCTTAACTTGTGGGACAAATCTGTTAGTGTACCAATCATGAAAAAACTTCTTTCGTGACCCATGCATGGCTTTGTGACATGTAGGTTACTGGTAGAGATTCAAGCCGGTTTCGTCGGCGTTATAAATTTGTTCAGGAACTAGGCTAAGTTCATTGATTTTTACGTAAAACTTTCTGATGAATTCCAGACACTTTTTCGCCAGTCATCTGCATAAATCGTATACCATGGCATTTCTTAAAATTTCCAAACTACCCGTGACTAGCACGAAAGTTACTTTTCTTTCTTGTTAAAAAAAACTGGACTTGTGTTTTTGATAAAAGTAAATCAAGGGGACTTTTACAAGGTTCTATTTTAGGTTCTCTCCTTTTTTAATTTATATGAATGACATCATGAATAAAATGAACTTTGGCTTGATTTGAATACTAGTAACATGTGGACACTACTTGAGAAGTCTACGGTTTCCATGTTGGGTGTCTATTTAGACACTTGCCTTTAATGTTGTATGTGGATGATAGATTTAATGATTAACCCTAGACATTATAACCATTGCAAATTCCGATTGTCCATACCCTTTCTATAATGATGTAGTCAGAAATAACAACACTTAGAAAATATCAATGTATTGACATGAAAATAGCGAAATTGATGTTTATCTTCAATAGATCGACTAGGTATTGAGATACTTAAGAATCAAAATGTACCGGTTTTATTGTCGATGCTTTTATGTCAAGTATTTCTAAAAAATGTATCTTTGTTACTGTTGACGTATCAGCTGTCGTCTGTGCGCCAAGCTCCGTTTTTAGGTTATGTTGTTTATCATACTGTTTGTATACAAAAACATTATAATTTGTTAGTAAAATGAATTTTAATTCTAAAAAACTTTTTAAATTAAAAAAATAAAGTTTTGCATTTTATGTAACTTTGAGAGTGAAATACCTTTGACTTGTCAATCCCTTTGTCATATTATCAGGCTTTTTATAATAGCACTACAACATTCAATCATGAAAATAAGGTTTTATTTTGTAGTAAAATTAATACTTGGGAACTATTGACTGATTGACCCGTTTGATTTGTTAATTCCCTTGTTTTCTAAGAAAGATAGAAAGAGGGACTATACACATTATGAAGTTAATTTGAAGATTATAATTAAATATATAATTTTAAAACTAGTTTTTAGTTCACTCAAAACTATTTTTCCTGTCTATAAAAGTGAATGTCTGGTAAGGGAAAAGCCATTAATTAAAATTTATCTACCGGTATGAAAAAACCATTTAACCTAATAAAAAATTATACAATATTATAGGCAATAAAACATGAGATCAAAATAATATTTAAGCAATTCATTTTTGAATAAACCTAACAGTTCAGCGTTACCATATGGCAACGGCACTTTAAGTGGTGAACCAATCCTCCGGTGTTGAAACAGACGAGCGGTCTGAGGTTGTTGCACTGTGGCCAGATATAATTCCAAGGATTGTCAGTTAAATCCAGCTGCAACTGGTACTTTTCGGCGTGAAACTTAATAGAGGCAATAGTGTGTGGAATAGTGGCTTAGGGCCTACTTTAATTAAACAGCGTTTGGCTTGGGTGAGGAAGTTGACGGGATCAGTGTTTCTATTATAGTTGTACAGAACAACAACTGTTTTGTGATTTTTTACTTAGCTTATAAATAAGAGGAATAGGATACAAATTTTCTGAGTAGTTGAATGTATCTTTCATAATTTGTTTGAATGTATATTTTATTGAGTTAAAAAAGGAAAAATAATTAACTTAAAATATTAATGGACATGTCAATAAGTCAGACAATAATTAAACTATATACTGACATGTTAAAAATAATAATAATTTTTCTGTAAAGTAAAGTAAATAAAATAAAGCATAAAATCATCCAAAAATAATTTTAGTTAGACAAAGATATTATCTTTTCAGTTAGTGAAAATTGCTTGTTGGTGAATTTGGCATGAATAAGAAGACCCTATATACCATTTTGGAAATGTTATATTAAGTTAAAAGCTTCTAGGGTCTTATATCACTGTAACCAGCAACTAACGTATAATCCATAAATAAAGACCCCGGTGCAAGATGGGATAACTCTGTTTAACCCTACTCCTGGCGGCTATATTTTCCTATACTGGCAAGCCATTTTGACCTTCGCGCAAGGGTTTCTTTTAAAATTCATAAAAAATATATTTTTTTAGTTATATGTAAACATCTATATATTTTCTTGTTCAGAAATACATGTAGAATCTGCAGGTATGCATTATAAAAACATAAAAAATATAACAAAAAAAAAAAAGAAAATTTTTCAATCTAAACAAAAAATTTATAAAGTAAAAAAAGGGGGGGACATGCAATTTTGAATATACTTACAGTTGGAGTTTTGAAATTCTGAAATAGCCAAAATGTTAGAAATGTTATCTAGTTTCAGAAAATATATACATGTTTTGGATTATCTGCGTAAAAATTGATATTGTTAGTGAATAATCAAATGTATGTCATAAATGACTATAATCAGATGTCATGCAAAGTTTCACTAAAAAAAATATAACAATTATAATTTTCAAGTTAATTCTAAAGTGTTATATACCAAAATGTTCACAAAGTTATAGGAAATACAATGATAATAAACTAAGTTTGCCTAATATATATTTATTTAGCAGAATTGGTACATTTCAGTATGGTAAATAAAAAATGTATATACAATACATAAAAAGTGTTAGATAAATTATTATCTGTTTCTAAGTTACTCAAGAAATGTTGTGACACACAGACATATTTGTAAACATGATTACCACGATTTTTCAAATTTTTTTAGGCACATAGATTAGTTATCGGATCATCATCAGCCTGAGATTCGAAAATAATTTCCCTCAAATCACTTGACTTATCTTTCAGATTAGACATTTTTAGGCCTAATACACAAGTCTGTAGCCTAAATGAAACAATAAATGTAATATAATTGCAGTATTACTATATTATATAGTAAATACTGTATCTACGTACAACTAAATGTTTATTATGCACTTAGAAAACAGATTGTCTCACAAATTTACAAACACAACACTCACAGTTGTTATTATAAATAACCAAAATAAAACTAACACTAAATAATTAAAATAAAACACTAAATAAAAAAAAACACAACAGTTATAAACTAGTTCAATGTGTATTATAACAATAAATAATAACGCCTAAACCACATAAATATCACATTTCAAGGCATAACAAAAATTGTCTGTTACTCTTTACAATAGCAACATCCCAGCGTCAGGTTATGTAAACAACGAAAATAATAAATCGGTTCCGGTCCGCTGTTCCGTTCCACATACCCATATTTGGTATCATACTATTTGGTAGGGTTTCTAGTTTTCCATGATGCCTCAACGATCTATCTAAGTGGAATAGAACTCGTACAATAACGGAAACTGCGGAAGCGTGTTTTATCGATTACTAGTAATCGCTTGCCAACCTGAATGCGTCTTTTATCGATTACTAGTAATCGCTTGCCAGGAATAGGGTTAACGTAATTTTTCAGGAAGTGAAAAAAAAAAGTTTTAAAAATACAATTATTATACTAGAGCTTTTAAACTACGCAAGAGGGTAGATTTATCTCTTTTACATTTAGGAACACTTTTAAAAACAAAAAATCTCATTTTGTACATGTCAAAAATTACATTTTTGTAAGGACTTATCCCCTTTTTGCCCCAAAATGTTGTGATATAATCCAAAAATTAAAAGAAATATTGAGTATTAGTACGTTTCATTGTTCTAAAAAGTTAATAAAATATTCATTTACATTCTTATTTAGTACATTTCCTAAGTTAATAAAATATTCATTTACATTCTTATTTAGTTCATTTCCTAAGTTAATAAAATATTCATTTACATTCTCATTTAGTTCATTTCCTAAGTTAATAAAATATTCATTTACATTCTTATTTAGTTCATTTCCTAACTATTAGTCATATCCAATTTGATTTATAAAACGCTACTAGGATAACAATACAAAGGTTGAAGCCAGCTGTTGGCTCCTGTTGCGACTCGGGTGGATAAATGGTTAACTACATTTGGCTCAAAAGCGGGACAACAGCTACTAGAGCAGTCCTGTTTTTGCCCCCAAATAAACTCTGTTACAGCTCCATTTCCTTTATATCATATGGACTATTGCTTGGAGCTGTCCCATTCTTGCAACCATTAAAAGATAATATTTTTAGCCGTACTTAACACAAATTAAAAAAAAATATGGAGCTATCCCCTTTTTGCACCGAGGTCTTCAACTACCCAAAACTTGATTGTAGCATATTAAGTGTGTACTGTAATGACAGTTATCTGAGGCAGATATCGGCACCATACCACTACAGAACACATTTTGAGTGGATATCTGCACAGTGCTATTTAGAGGATTTCGATCTGGGAGCTGTTTCTTTTTTACCAATTTGCAGACTTTTCACTATAAAAAACAAGTGAATTATGCTAAATATGCTTGTGTTTGTTATCTAAATGAAAAAGAAAAAAAACAGGATTATTATACCATTCTAACTAAATAAACACAATTATTTTTCATTGTTACAATATATATTTGTAAATATTGTTTGTGACAATAGTAAAAGGGGTATGGGTGTACCTGGGAAACTGTAAAATATATATATTGTGTAACGGTACATGTATGGGTGGGCGGTTAGGTCAATATCACCGTACGTGTATGGGTGGGTCAATACTACCGTACGTGTATGGGTGGGAGGGTGGGGCAATACCACCGTACGTGTATGGGTGGGTAGGTGGGGCAATATCACCGTATGTGTATGAACTGGTGGATGGGTCAATAAAAGAGTCGGATGCATGTTTCACCCCTCAGAACCTTGCAATGGTTCCTGTAGAGGTCATCTACGCTCGTGTAAGAGAGTTCCCAAATTGCAACGATTCGTTTTCAGCAGATGAGTATGACCTGATGAAACAGCAATGGAAACAGAGGATGAAGAGGCGTTAGATAATTCCAATGCGGAGTCTTTGCAGTCAACGTTGACCAATGATGATGGCGCCTCTTCATTAGTTGTGATAAAATCTAAAATATATGTGACAGGGTTCTTCTAGTGTTATTGTATTATAGTTTTACTATTACAATCAGTGATTTATGTTTAGTGCTGTGCTTTGTGAAAGTATAAAATAAGTCTTGTGTTATTATTAAATACAAAACCTTACAATCTGGAAGCTTGGTTGAGCTCTATCCATTTATAATCATTAAAAAATGATTACAAATATGTAAGTAACTTATTCGTAATCATATTTTTGGAACCTATAAATTTTGGACAAAATAGATAGATAATTACTTTGTAAATAGAGTAGAAGCAATAACAAAGTCAACATATCGTAAAGATAGCGAGACTAGTCTGACTCAGACGCTTTCTCATGGTTAAAGCTTTGTTAATTTCTCTTCTACCTCCATTATCACAGTAAGATGCCAATGGATCAAGCAAGTAGTCCCGCTACCACAGTCAATGGAAGTAAATCAAAGTAAACTTAAAAATTCGCTACCATAAAAATTTGTTTTCTGAAGTAATACAAAGTCACTCCTCGCTATTTAGTAGCACATAAAGTGAGCCCAATTACGCCCATTGCCAAATTGAGAACATAAAGCCATAGAGAACCAATCAGTTTAAACACAATAGAAATACATATATTATTGGCATTAAAACCCTAACGCTAAAACTTATCTCTAACTTTTTGAACAGTACTTAAAATAAAATTTCATAGACATAGTAAAATATGTCCAAAAAGGGTGAGGATAAAAAAGCCACACGTAAGAAATTTTAAAAATAAGTTATTTATCAAAAACCATAACCAAAACAATGGTTTTACAGTAGCTGCTTTTGGTAACGTTCAGATAATTATTATATACACAAATAATTATACTAAAATGTTATTTGATGCACTAACCTTGAGACTTCGTTTTTCAAAAATAAATTTACTAATAATTGAATTGTCGTTCTTGTAGTTTGGATCAACAAAGATCACTTCTTTAGTTTTCTTTGTGATTTGTTTGTTCATAAATTGGTTCACCAATACATTATCTCTTTTCAAATGTTCTCGTGCGAAGTCACTTGCCAGAGAAGTCTGTAAACAAATTTGAGAAAAGGTTAGAGTTAAAAATCAAAACAAAACTATATGTACTACGTACACAACAGTTTAAATTGCTATTAAACAATGCTTTTAAAACAGTTTTTAACAGAATACTAATTGAGTATAATGTATAGTTATCTCAAGTAAATAAATTGCCAATACCAACATGTAATAGTGTAAATGATATGGTAATAATATTTTGTACGCATATCCTGTCCTGCTAATTTCTGTTAGCCCATATTTTGTTAACATTACTTTTTACAGGGATAATAAATCAAGGTATTGTATATAATTTGATGCCCTGTCAATGTCCGTTTCAGGTAAAAACTCCTTCTCTACTAGGTAGTGGTCATCAATGTATTGCTGGCTCCAGTCGTGATGAATTTGAAGATTCTGACATGAGTTGCGCTGGCATTTCTTTGTAGTGCAGGATGGGAAACGCTTCTTCTGTGGGCTTAGCACTAATTAAGTGGGCTAAAAAGCCAGATAACTGAAATATGCCATTGCAATGAACTCGCCCTCCAGAGTTGGGAATTATAACAACTTTACTCCAGAAAAACCTTTTGTTCAGAAACAGCGTCTAGCCTTGAAACCGGATGGAAATCACAGAACCAAACCCCAGCTTAGAAAAGAAGACTTGAAATTTGGATCATGGAATGTTCAATTTCTTGCAATTCAAGAAAAGAAGGATTTTAAAATGATTTCATTAAAATGTTGTACTATGGATTAATAGCTCTTCAAAAATGTAGATTTGGCCGTTTTGTGACAAAAAAAATACAAAAGGCTGCGAAGTCTGGCCATATTTATATATTTACATACACAGTAAACCTCGTTTTATCCGGACTAATGTGGCGGTACCCTGATCTGGATACAAAAATACAAGATAAAAATTGGTTAAATATTAGTAAAAGACGCCTATATGATACAATAGGCAATGTAGGCTTCACAGAGGCGCCCAGAGGGTCCGGCCTTGCTTCATATACGTGAGAATATTCTGGGAACTGAAAGAATGCACGATAAAAATGTGTTACCTTTGCTAAACTTGACCAAAGTCAGTGTTATTTAAATGAACAACAAAAGCCTAATCTACAGGATACAATCCAAACAATAGCCTACATTTTGTTGGCTATTCTTGTAACTAAGATGGTCTATACAATGATAAACATCTGGATAGGAAGGTCGTATGAATGGTTTATACCATATAGAATAGTGTTCACTGTAAGAATAGTAAGTATTTATTCAGCACTTTCAGTATTCTGCGTATTCATAACCGTACTATAACATTAAATGTTTACATACGCAACTCATGATAGCGCACAACGGGACAGCTAGCAACGCTAGCGCTCTGTGTGGATTGCCAAAGAACAAATTCAATTACAATATAGTACGTACAGTTTGCTTACTACCGGAAACCTAGCCTGCAGGTTTCGCACAAGCAACGCGGCTGTATAAGTTTATTGCCGGCACTTTCATGAGAGAACAATGTTAAATGTTTAGAACAAGATTTGCCTTATATATGTTTAGTCGAGTTCAGTATTCACTATTGATCGCCGCTATTTAGCATGCCTTGTGATTACAGACATTACCGGTTGGTCTAGACAAAGGTCACTTAAACCTGAAATATGATCAGTCGTTGGGAGTTGGGGATTCTCTCTTTCCTTTACCAACCAGTGTTAAATTAACTCAACCGGTGTTCAACAAAAGCTGGCTCGTGGTGCTGGCAGTTGAAGATAATTTTTTTGAACGTAAATTATTAAAACTTGAAATCTTATTATCATGAATTAAATTCAGTGTGAAGCCTTTTTAACTGTCCATCTTTAAGCATGTTACCGCAAAATGGTAGCAGAGTGGGAGGCCAGCATTATAGGGTGACCTGGTCAGCCAAGCTTTCGGTAATTTTTTTGGTATATAATTTCTTTGGTTTTTCCTTTTACCATCCAAATATATTTTTTCTAGGAACGAACTATATTTATTTTATTTATTTATTTACATTACATACACCATTTACATGAAACAACTATCAATATGGTAGGTAAAGTGTCAACAGGTCAAAGCTTAAAACTAAGTTACAGCAGTTCAAACTCTCCAAAGAATATCATCAAATAGACACTATTTATCAGCATCTAAGTACTCTTGTAAATTATAAAAACAATGCTCAGACAGATAATTAATAGTTAAAGTTTAAAATTTTACTGGTGACAGGTAAGAATTGATTTCTATTGGAAGTTTGTAGTATAAACGACTGGAAGAATAGAATGGCACTTTTTCAAAGAATACTTTTTTAAGAACAGGAAATTACAAAAAGGTTTCAATTTGGTGTACTATGATGGATGTGATTATGAGAAAAAAATATGATAAATTATTTTTTACAACAATTTGCAAAATAAATAGACATGGAGCAGGAAGAATAATTAACATTTTAAAAATAGGTCTACATAAATCTCTAGTTGATGCTTTCATAATTAGTCTAATGATTTTTTTCTGTTTTTTTTCAAAAATATTTTTGAACTTATTTGAGAATTTTCCCAGAAAGGAATGCCATAATTCAAATGGGATTGGACATAGGCAAAGTATACCTGCAGCATAGTTTTTAAGTCCACAGCATTTGACAATGTCAGTAGCACATAATATGCTTTATTTAATGTCCATATCAAATGTGATCCACCCAGGTGAAACTGCTATCAAGTTTCACTCCTTGGAACCCAGAAGACTTAACACATTTTGTTGAGGTTGGTAAGTAAGAGCTGTCAGAGAAAGGAGACTTTTTATAATTACAATGAAATCTAATAATTTTAGTCTTTTTTGGATTTAATTTAAAACCATTATCATCGAACCATTTAATCATATTGAGCATATTTTCATCTAGATGGGATGTAAGTATGATGTCTTTTTCCTTACTTGTAACAACCAGAGAGGTATTGTCAGCAAACAAAACATGTTTTGAATCTTTAACAGTTAAGTGAAGATCATTAATATAAATGAGAAAAAGCAGAGGACTCAGGACCGATCCCTGGGGAACTCCAGATTGAACATTGCAATAGTTGCTTACATCATATTTATGAAGCTTCACTGTTTGTTTTCTATTATTTAAATAATATGTTAATAAATTAAAAGCCTTACCCTGAAAGCCGTAATAAGACAGTTTTTTTAATAATATTGAATGATTAACAACGTCAAACGTTTGACAGGTCGCAGAAGGCTCCGATTGCATAATGTGATTTGTCCACGGCTACTGATACACTTTCTATAAAATCAAATATTGCAGCTCCAGTGTTTTGCCCCTTTCTAAATCTATATTGAGAAGAGTACAATAAATTATTACTCTCTAGGAAGTTTCAATACCACTGTACGTGTATGGGTGGACATGTGGGTCAATGCCACTGTACGTGTATGAGTGGGCGCGTGGGTCAATACCACTGTACGTTAATGGGTGGGTCAATACCACTGTACATCTATGGGTGGGTGGGTGGGTCAATAGCACTGTCGTGTATGGGTGGGCGGGTGGGTCAATACTACTGTACGTGTACGAGTGGGCGGGTGGGTAAATGTTGACACGTAATTGAAATTTGGCTGTAAATAACTTTTTCGAATAATTTTGAAAAAGATGGCAAAAGAGCAATTGGTCTATAATTCTTTGGTAATGTTTTATTGCCTGCTTTATAAAATGGTTTGATTTCAGCGTACTTTAAGAGATCTGGAAAAATTCCTTGATTTAAAGCTAAGTTAATAATAAATGTTAAGGGATGTGCTAGGTATACTGAACATTTTTTAAGCAAAAACACAGGAAATTCATCCCAGCCGCATGACTTTTTTGATTTTAATGAATTTATTATTTCTTTTATCTGTCTAACAGTAACAGGCTGAAAATCTGAGAAAGATGCAGAGATAACTGACAGTTTAGATAGGTGGTTCTCGGCAAGACACATATTTGGATTTACTTGTAATCGATTACATGTTTGGGTAAAGAAAGAGGCTAAGTCTTGTGGGCTCTAGTAGCTCCCCGACTCATGCACTATCAATTCAATGCCACTTGATAACTTAATTTGTCCAGACTCTCTTTTAACAACATCCCATGATGCTTTTACTGTATTACTGGATTTTTTAATGAAATCACTGTTATAACTAATTTTTGCGGCAATAATGCATTTTTTTAAAACCTTCCTATAACATGATACGTAGTTGAGAAACAGGGGATCCTCAGAATGCTTGGCGAGCTCATGAAGCTGCCCTTTTTTTGCACTTGAGATCTGGAATCCCTCAGTTACCCATCCTTTATTTTCTGATAGTTTCCTTTGTTTTACTGAAGTTAAAGGAAATGCTATTTCAAAGTGAAATAGTACAGTACTAAGAAAACTCTTATAAATTTCATTTACATTAGTTTTTGAATGATCAGAGAGGCTTTTTAAGCTTGTCCAATATTCATTTTCTAATAAGTTGATAAATTTGTCTATTTAAATTTTTGAAAAAAAGCGGGTTTTACTTGTGGTACGTGGGTTATTTATAGGTTGTTTTATTTGTTTTTTTCTCATAACTATTGTTTGAACATCATGATCTTGTTTGGATTACACTGCTATAAATGGCCTAAAAATTGGTAAAAAATTTATCTATGCAGGATTTAGATGTAGCGGTTGTTCTTGTGGCTTGATTAATATTAATAATTAGGTTAAAAGACTCTAGTACATTGCAAAATTCAGATTTTTTCCAGTCACTTTTGAAAAGATTAATGTTGTAATTACCCGCCAAAACAATCCGAGATGTCCTGTATCTCAATGAATAAATTTCAAAAGTAATGATAATTTTGTAAGTGACTGAACAAATAAATCATTTTCGTTGCGAGGTGGGCGATAAATACACACAAGTATACAATTGTAGGATGTTTCACATGTATACCACAGCACTCAAAGATATGTTCTTTTGAAAAATCACCTATTTCATTGGACATTGACGGCAGACACCCCCCGGTCAACCAGAATGCATGCCCCTCCTCGAATGTGTTTAGATCTACAAAACGTTGAAATTGGCTTATAACTATTTGTTTTATTCAGAAGGATATTATTTTTTTTAGTTAACCAATGTTCAGTAAAACAGATAATGTTAGGTTTTTTACTCATGTCAGAAAAAAAAGATTTACTTCATCAAGTTTTAATGGCTGACTCAAGTAAAAATGGTAAAATTAAATGGATTCGAGGAGGAACAGCACTCTTCTTGCATCCTCATTGTATATAACTATTGTTATTGAGGCATCTGTTATGTGTTGGAAATTTATCAGGTTGCTTGCAAAAGGTTCAGGTGAGATATTATCCCTGACACAGCCCATAGGAGTGCAAACCAGATGATTGAACTTTTCGTTCTTAAAATGAATTGTCAGTTCAACAAATGCAGCATTGTAGTCTCAGACTTTTTATTTATTCTTTAGATGCCAATCGTCAAGATATAGGTGATTATGGATTTTGAATGAGTGTGATGAGTTTAGATGAAAGAGTGCAGTCATTGTTACTATCTGAGTTCGACTTAGCTCAGAAAGGACTATTTTTTTATTAACCCTTCGCAAGCTAATTTATATTCTTAACGTAAGCATATATGAAATTTGGTTGGGTCGCTTCTAAATCTTTTACCAATATATAATATTATGCTTAAAAAAGAACTATTATATGCAAAATGAACTTATATTTGGCCGAAATATTTTTTTTATATATTTCCAAAAATAATACTTGCGTCATTAGTTCTAAGGGAAATTGTTTTGTAAGTTTTTACCCGTCATTAGCTTGTTCTTCTAAAATCAGTTGCTAGTTAAGTTTGAAATAAAATACTAATTAGTTGTTCATTTCATTTAATTGTATAATCTAATACATGACTAAACATGACTTTAGAAATGTTTTCTAGCATATTTCTCTTTAGAATGATATGTGCCTCAAAGCAGATTTTTGGATGCAAGTGAGGCTTTTCCTGGCTGGTTTTGCAAAAATAAACAGAACTAAACTACATAAATAAAATAAACAGAACAGATCGAATTCATAAGTCAAAGTAACTCATGTTTAAGTAAACAAAGTGTGCGGTGCGGAATGCAGCAGACGAAGCACTGGACGCTGGACTAACATCGACACAAGTTTTAGAGAGAGAGGAGGGTCAGAGAGGGTAGGGAAGGGGGGAGTCAGCAATGGTATTGGGTGGAGGGTGTAGTATGACGAATAACGAATTGGGTGTGACCTTGGGAGGCAGGGTGTGGATCAAACAAACTCAAATTTCATATGATGGGTATTTCCGGCAAACGCTCGTAGAGTTAAAAACGGTGTGTGTGTATATACACATACACCGCCCGCTAGGAGAAAAATGTTTGCGTATATACACACACACCACCTGCTAGGAGAAAATTGTTTGCGTACATAATCGGCTTACGCTCGCATAGGGTTAATAGCCAAGGCAACTATGGGACCTACAGCTTTACGTGGAATTCAAACCACGTAGTGTTGGTCTCATTTTCGGCTAACTGACAAGTCTGACACTCAGTTTTCTTCCATACACAACACCTGAACCTTGACTACCACCCAACATGGACACTCCAGACTTCTATAGTAGTGTTCACGTATATGGAAACCATTGAGCGGACGCCACGTCGGTATTAAGAGTCCCGAGGATGGAACCTATCGCCCACAATCTCCTAAACACTTTGTCCCCAAGTGTTTATTAAAATATTATTAAAAGGCTTTTTCTAATACATTACAGTAGAGTCTCGATTATCCGCCATAAACGGGCCGGCGGAAGGGCGGATAAGCGTAAATGGCGGATAATGGGGAATGTTGAATAAAACCTAAATTACGTACACAGTAAACAGTTTACAGTATATTTTTATTTACTTACACGATTAAATGTAATACATAATTCATTACTCACTTTAAAACGGAAAAAATTATTTTAAACACATAAATTTAAACTGGTTGAGTTTATGGTGAGTGGAAAAAGCTGTTGATTTTGGTCTGCCTTCCTGACGTTTCCCGCTTTTTCGCCGCTAAGTTTCGCCATCTCTGAAGCATCATAATGTCAACAGCCCTGGCTTCTTCTTGCTGCTCGACGTATTTAATGGCCGCTTCAAAGATTTTCACCCCTTCTTTATGTGCAATTTTTTGGGGCTCAACAGTCTCTGGTTCTTCGACATCTTGATCGTCACCGCTATTGACAAGTGTGACGATTTCTGCATCAGTTATTTCGTAACCTTCATCTGTTGTAAGCCACTCTCCTACTTCAACCGAAGTTGCGTCTTCACACCCAGGAATTCGTTGCAATGTGGGTAAAATATTTTCATGAATTTCATCATGCATGGTTCCGGCATCTTCATCTTCGCCCAACAGCTTTTTCCATGATCTGGCAATAGTATCTGCTCCGACATTGTCCCAGGCACTTGTAATCCAATAAGCCACATCTCTTAGATTTATACGTTTCAGCTTTGGAATCATGTCCTGGCCATCTTCTATTTCTTGTATCAGGGTGGAGAGAAGCCGTTTTCTATAGTTCCTCTTCAGTGTTTCCAAAACACCTTGATCCATAGGTTGGCAAATTGCAGTTACGTTGGGGGGTAGGAACATGCCCTTTATATCCTGGTCTTTTAGATCATCTACATCGGGATGACTTAGTGCATTATCTATAAGTAGAACTGCTTTTCTGGGTAGGTTATTCTCTTTCAAAAACTTTTCTGTAGATGGTACAAACTCTTTTAAAAACCATTCTTTAAAAATATCCCCTCATCCAAGCACTTTTTTGGTAAAAATATTTTACTGGCAGTGCGTGTTTCGCAATTCCCTTGAAAGCCCTTGGATTTTTCGCCTTTCCAATCATTGTCAGTTCTATTTTATGGTTTGCTGTAGCATTACTACAGGCCAAAATTGTGACTCTCTCTTTGCTGCATTTGTAACCCGGAGCTGCTGCTTCGGTCCTAGCTGCAAGGCTCTTACTTGGTAACATTTTATAATTACGGCCCGTTTCGTCACAGTTAAATATTTGATCTCCTGTTAACTGCTCAGCTTCAATAATTGTTTAAAATTCTTTCTTGAACCTTTCCATTTCTTCAAAGTTGGATGACAATTTTTCACCACAAATATTTAACTGCCGGATTCCATATCGTTTTTTCCAGCGGTCTAACCAACCAATGCTTGCTGTGAATTCTGTGTCGCCTTCATTAAATTCCTTTTGGAAATGCAACGCCTTTTCTTTTAATATAGGTCCTGAAATAGGCACTCCTTTGTCCCTAAATTAGGTAAACCAAATGAATAAGGCCTCACTAGTTTTTTCATAGTCACTTTTCTTCATCGTTTTTCTGTCTTTTAAGTCAATTTCAGTCACTCGTGAGGCACACCATTGTTCTAATTCTGATCTCTTTTTTTTCCAATCCCCAACAGTGCGACGACCAATGCCATAGTCATCGGCTACCTTCTGCAACGTCTCTCCTTTGTCCAGCCTTTTTAAAGCCTTGAGCTTGTCTTGCATTGATAACACAATCTTTTTTCTTTTGTTCCTCTCCATAATCCACTTCACCAAACAGCACTACAAACACTTATCACAAAAAATAACTTTACCGAACACACGAGTAGCTGTACCTTTCAACGCGGGAGCGATCCAGCATCTGACAAAAATATGTAGAGAGATATACGGGAACGGCGCAGGAAGTGGTAGGTGGGGGCGAGGAAGGCGACTAACCGGTTTGGGCGGAGCGGTACAGTCGGTGACATATCAGTAATAAAGCACGTACACTCGCTGATGACCACAAAATGTCCTCTGACTATTTTTGTTGAATTATATTAATTAAATAAAATGCCAAACGTGCGGCGGATAACACGGAATGGCGGATAACCAAGTGGCGAATAATCGAGACTCTACTGTATTTTATTTTTGTGCTTTGCATTCAAACTCAATACTCAAATAAGAAAGTTGAAAAAAGGTAAGTTAATTAATTAGACAGTTTAAATGGTTTAATTTTAAATATTTGGAGAGCAAAGAATTGGCTGGAAATAAACTAATATGCTTAGTTTCCTAATATTATTGTGAAATTCACATTATTATAATGCAACCCAACCTCATAAAATCATTACTGGGCCCATCGAGGGTGGGTGCGAAGGCACCGGACTCAGGAGGACACATTACAAAATAACATAATATAAACGGGCAACATCACTATTAAAAATGAAACTAAACAAATACACTGAACATTAAACAACAACAAATAAACTATATTTTGGCCACAACTGTAAATAAAAGCAAAATTACAGACACTTACCCAAAGAGAACTTTAGCCAGACATACTCGCAGTAAGATCGTCGGCTACAAGAACTAGCGAATGGCAACAAGACAGACAGGAAACACGGAACAACGAAGAGATATCAAATCATTATCTAGTGAAGGCCAATATTAAAGATAGAAAGAGAGACAACAATAAAGTGGAAGGAAGAAAAGTCCTCAAGACACAAAGTTCTACAGTATCAAGTAGAACAGAGTAATAAACTTGCTACCTTACAAGAACAAAACAAAAAGAAAAAAATTATCAACAATAATGACAAGTGAAATAATTGTGAAGAAATTAACTTAAACATATTTAATTTTAGTAATACTTTTAGTAAATAAATGCTACAAGACACTACAATTCTTAATAAATTATATATATATATATATATATATATATATATATATATATATATATATATATATATTTAGAAAACCAAAATAATATTTAACTCATTATACAGCATTCAAATTAGACTATTTGTATTAGTGACTAATTAGATAAAAGACAAGTTCTTGACTTAATACTTTGATCTTATATCGTACGCTCTACAAATTAAGTACCTGGATGATTAGGCGAGCGGCGTACCCCCGAAAAGTGCTCTAGATAACGAGAAACCCCTAACTGCTTGGTTACAGGGTAAATTTGGTATCAAAATATTCGTCACAAAAAACGGCACAATTTCTTCCTCTGTCATTTTTCGATTGGAGTGGGGGAAAACTGTTATTTCGGGGAAAATGTGCCTTTTTTGCGCTGTTTCGTTTTTTCGACTTTTAAACTTTATCTCTCTCTCATTTCTTCCCTAATTGACCGATCTGGATAATTCTTTCATATAATTTTTCAGTGATGTCTCCCCTTTATATGAGCATGAATGAAATTTTTCTGCAACTTGTATTTCTGGAAATATTCCAGCAAGACCCCTGTAATAGTGGTGAAACGATTCTTTTGTTTCAAATCGAAAAAGAGTCGAGGGAATTTCTGAAAATTGAAATTTCTATATGTCAGTATCAAGCTGATAAACAGAGGAAGTTTTTCCAAAATATTTGAAGGTTACACATCCATCTGTCTTTGAGAAACATCAAGTTGAAGTTGAGCCACGAGCCCGGCCAGCGCTCGACGCCCCGCGCCGCCGAGTCGATCAAGTCTTTCTCGTGGGCAGGTTGTTGTTTTACGGCTTTTCAGGTACATATTTAATAATGTTGTCTGTTTCTCTATCAATTTTTACCGGTACTGAATGCCATTTATGGCATGTTCCATATTCACTACCCACTAACAAATTATCATGTGTAATCATGATTTTTCTCTGTCATTACTGGCTATTCAAAAAAGCGATGGAATCGGTGAATGAACCATAAAATTGTACACTCTTGACAAACTTTTTGGGAAACAAGTATCTGGACAGTATCTAATGTTCAAGAAATTTTAAATTCACATATTAACAAGTTACTTAAATTATGTATTGAACAGCTGTAGCCCGAAACCAATATTTAGTTTTGAAATAAATCTCCTAAAAAAAAAAAAAGATCAGAAAAATTTTTTTTATGAGGAATAACCAGAATAACGAGACTGATTGACGAAATATTGGGCTGGGTGTAAAGAAAATAGAAATTCTAGTCTCAAGTAACAATTATAAACCATGGAATAATTTTATTTACTGGCAAAAAAATTGAATAACAAACTATTCCTAGTACTATGAGACAAATGTACTAGCAATACAGTCTATATATTATGTTTATATAATGTTTAAACTCCGTTACATATTTAGGTAATCGACCCTGTCATAGATGTTTGTGTTGTATTCCTCTTCATCGCTTGGCAGCTGGAGCTTCTTCTTCTTATTTCGTATTTTTCTGCATATAAAACAACGATTAATCCAGTCGAAAGTACTTGCCGGTACATAAACGTTCGGTCTTTTATCGGGAGTTGAATCATCTGGCATGTATACTGATGTTTTGCGCTTCTGGTTGCCTTTGGACATTTTTAATATTAATAAAACCCTGAATAACTAGCAATGTTCGATAAATCACAATAAGCTGAATGTTTTACCCCGAAAACACATACGTTTTGTATCGCGGTAGAACACAGAACAAACACAATCAGCAAAGTGAATTGTCGCGACGTTAACATGCAAGATCAAACACGTTCGTCCACCGCTCGGACGTTCTGGCGCGAAAGAATAAATTTTAAAAGTGATGAATTTCCATTTATCGCAAAGATAGCCAATTATACATTTTTATACACCTGCACAATATTTCATGATTCTTTCTCAAAATTACAATCGGGAGGGAATTTCGCTGATTATAATTTTTTATTATTTTATTTTCATAATAGATCAGTGAATGCGCGATTTTTAATGCTCAAGATCAAGAAACATAGAAAAAGAAGTCAGATATTGTTGATCAGATCTGCAGATCCCTAAAAAATCTCAGAACATCAACCTGCACACGAGAAGGACTTGATCGGCTCCACGACGCGGGGCGTCGAGCGCTGGCCGGGCGTAGGCCGGGCCCGCGGCTCAACTTCAACCTGATGTTTCTCAAAGACAGATGGATGTGTAACCTTCAAATCTTTTGGGAAAACTTCCTCTGTTTATCAGCTTGATACTGACATATAGAAAATTTCAATTTTCAGAAATTCCCTCGACTCTTTTTCGATTTGAAACGAAAGAATCGTTTCACCACTATTACAGGGGTCTTGCTGGAATATTTCTAGAAATACAAGTTGCAGAAAAATTTCATTCATGCTCATATAAAGGGGAGACATCACTGAACAATTATATGAAAGAATTATCCAGATCGGTCAATTAGGGAAGAAATGAGAGAGAGATAAAGCTTAAAAGTCGAAAAAACGAAACAGCGCAAAAAAGGCGCATTTTCCACGAAATAACAGTTTTCCCCCACTCCAATCGAAAAATGACAGAGGAAGAAGTTGTGCTGTTTTTTGTGACAAATATTTTGATACCAAATTTACCCTGTAACCACGCAGTTAGGGGTAAAGGTCATAATTTCGGGGGTACGCCGCTCGCCTAATCTCCTTGTTACCTATTGCTATCCTAAATAGTTTATACCTTATCAATATAAATTTAAACACCAACCTGTTCTTCATCTGGATCAGTTTCATCTTCATGTACTGTGATAGATAGTACCCTCAGTTCAAATTGATGTGGTTCTGTTAATTTTTGAATGGTAGTCTGTAAAATAACAACAAATTTATTTAAATGGTAATAAAAGTTCAAGTGATTTATAAATAAATGAAAGATGGGGAGAAAATAATTGAAAGTAGTACAACTAGTCTGGCGGGTTTTTAAATTTAACATATGCACTGGAGTTCCGCAAACCCAGAACTAATGTGGACAAAACTGTGTTTGGTTAGTGAAATGTTGAGGTTATCAGGAAATAAGTAAAAAGAAGAAAACATATTTTTTTCACATTATTACTGTACCAAACATTGACTTGTTGCTTAACTTTTTGAACTCCAGACAAAAATCTTTGGTCTGTGTCAAAAACTCCAGTCCTGTTATTTTTTATTTTTTTTTTTATTTATTGTATTATACATCACATTACAGTCTGTTTTTAATCATAGACCCAGTGACTTGTCCATACATACATTTACACACAACAAAATGTTAACAGAAAAATTCATTAAGGGAATAATATGCTTTTTGCAGAAGCCAATGTTTCAGTTCCTTCTTAAAAGTTGAGAGAGTAGTTATGTTTTGGAAGGTATCAGGCAACCTATTAAAAATCTTAGGCCCCAAATAATAAGGAGAATCTTCATACTTGGACAGTCTATGCTGATTTGTTGGTAAACTATTTTTGTACCTTGTATAATGTTCATGAGTATCTTTCTGAGATAAAAAATAGTTTTTATTTTTGAAAGTAAAACAGGCCAATTCCAAGATGTATAGAGAATATAGGGTAAGGATGTTCAAGTCTCTAAATAATGCTCTACAGGGGTAATTAATTGGTTTGTCAGCAAGTATGCGTACAACACGTTTCTGTAATAAAAATATCCGGTCAGTGCCAGTTGAGTTACCCCATACAAGAATGCCATATTTTAATAATGAAAAAAATAAGCATAATATACCATTGTCTGTACATCCTTAGACGTAACCTTTTTAATCATTCTAATGGAGAAGCAAGCAGAGTTTAATTTTTTCCCAAGTTCATCTAAATGGTCTTTCCAGTTAAGATGTTGATCTATAGTGATGCCAAGAAATTTTACACTATTATGGCTATTTACTGCTGCACTATTTATGACTAAATCAAAATTCTCTTTTTGAAAATAATTTGATTGAAACGTTAAAAATTGAGTTTTTGCTATGTTCAATGATAAACCATTAGAGTTAAACCAGTCAGTAAAAAGTGGCACTTGTGATAGTATAGAACAGCTCAGTATATCATAATCAGGTTCTTCAAACAATACAGTAGTATCATCAGCGTACTGAATAAGATCCAAGTCCAGCAATTTAAATAGATCATTAACATAAATTATAAATGATCTAGTTCACACTAGATCGCTAGTTAGAAAACCAGCCATAATAGTTCGCTATTTAGAAAAGTACTAGCGAAAAACCCCGAGAGATTGCTAACAAAAATTGAAAAGAAATCATAACAATAAAACTGTTAACAATTTAAATCTGTTTATTTAAGGTGATGATGTGTTGGTAAGAAAAAATAATACTTGGGTTCCAGGAGTAAATAAACAAAATGTATTTCCTAGAAGCTATATTGTAAGAGATGGGGATGGAGAATTGTATCGTAGAAATAGTGATTCTGAGAGAGTCCTACAATAAAATTTGCTGATGATGATGATAATCTTTGTCCAAAGTATATTTCTAGTGACAATATCAATAATATTATAAGAGATCTTCTATAGTTACTGACCAACAAGTTCACTATAAGCACCTTTGTCAACTAAGAGTTGTACAACGCAGGGACGTACCCAGGGAGGGTATCCTGGGTGTCTGGACACCCCCCGAAATTTTCAATTTTTTTTAGCGAGCATCTGTGAGTCACATTGGCGTGCTGTCACGTTATTGGCCTGATTAACAAGTTCACAGAAAGTCCACGGAACTAATAATTTAATGCTGTGTGATAATGTCTCTACTGTTTTATTAAATTTCAATGGTAATGCAACTAATGCCATTTCAATATGTAATTATGAAGATCATAATACGATATTTTAGTAACCATTCAATTATATTGTATAGTGAACTCTTTAGAGAAGAAAACATGAAATTAATTACATGAAAAAGTTAGAATTAGAGAATTTTTGACAGTAAATCAGTGTGAAGTTGGCATTTCTTCGTTATTTACAAATTTAGTAAATTTGATTTGAACAGAAATATACCATTTAATTCCCCCGAGCCTGTTTTGTTGTAAGATTAGTTCAGAAAAGTTTATGCTTATTTCCAGTTAGAACGTCTTTACCGCAAGCGCCAAACTTACGGCAAATGGAATCCATATCATAGTAAGGCGGATGAATAGGAATCCATGGTTAGGTTAAGATTCAATTAAATTTATTTGAATGAGACTTAATTGCTATTAGTAATTTCTAAGTGACATTTTAAAATTATAAACCATTTAAAAATGTTTCACCACACTATCCCTTAACTCGATGAAAATCTTTACCCGAAGTATACGAATAATAAAAGTAATCAAAACTTTGGTCAGTAAAATCAAAACGCAAGAGTAAAAACCGTACACGTCCGTTACGATTGAGTGCTAGAGAAAGCACAAAAGGGGTACGTAGATAGGTTTAAGTTTACATGGGGGGGATCAATCAGTAATTCAGATCAATTGTTATTCTTTGATACGACAAATTGTACAAGTTGATATGGTCCTGACTCAGATGCCTTCCTGTCTTCGCCTGTTATATTGTAGGCCACTCATTGTTTTTTAATAGAATAATTTTGGGGCAAATGACCACAAAGAAACTTCTTATTGTAGAAAAGCCACATTATATTGACCTAAGTATATTTGATAGAACTGACAAAGTCAGTAACCAAATAAAATAATTCCTTTGGTTTACTTACTACAAGTTCTAATTAAATATAGACCAATCAATTTTGTTCTTTGGTTTGAGACAAATTTAATAATTTATTTTGGTTTTGTTGAAAAACTAGCACAGTACCTGTCCTTTGTACGGGGTCTATGTTGATTTATATTGTGCTTATTGTAATCAGTAATATAAAACATGTACCCACTGATCTCTGTATAATGCAAAAGTGCATTATGGTCACGGTACCCCTAGGAAAGAAGTCGGTGGGTATCACGTGCATGTCCTATGACGTCACATGGGCGAAATGGCAACAACAAACACAAAATTCCAGTAGTTTACAACTCCAGCCGATAATTGGTAAATTACTTGCCTACTATTTAACTGAATGCTTCCATTCGATTGGTAGATTAAATTACCAGTATCCCCCCAAACCGCTTGCTAACTCTGCTCAGACCCCCTGTGATTGGACAACCCCCAAAATGAGTTCTGAGTAAGTCCCTGGTACAAGGTAAGGTAGAACACAATCTCAGCACCACAGTACTTAAAACATTAGGTAACTAAGCTTATTACAGTGTTTTTATTTTGTTTCTTAATAGCTTATAAGAAAATAATTTTGTTAAAATTAAGATTAAGGGAAGGGAGATGTACCATATGGATATAATCTACTGTTATGTAACTTTGTTTATACTCTATGTAAAGTATGTTGGTGATTCCTCATTATTGGTACAGTATATTGCTGTTGGTTATCCTTCCCTGTTAGTAATTGACGTGGTTTATATCATGTCTTGTCTTATTTATTTATAGTCTACACCAATCCAGTATAAATCAATAATAAACACTGGTAACTAAATTCCCTCTATTGAGAAGCCATTTTTTTTTTGCATTTTGCAAGGTTATTTTTAAAAAATCATTAAAAATAGTAAATATTATATGACTTTACAATATTATACTTAATTTTCTTTAGGATACAAGTACATTATATTAACCCTTTCAATCCCAACGTCCGGTTTTCCGGACGTTAAATGTATATGCAAAGAAGCCCGACGTCCGGGAAACCGGACGTCGGTCGTATCTGCAAAGAAGCCCAACGTCCGATTAACCGGACGTTTTGGTATTTAATTTAAAAAAATCAATTTTCGTCAAAATCGATTATATTTTGATGTTAATATAATCAGTAAGACCTATTTTATTCATATATGGAAGTTTAAATGTCTTTGGATTTGAAACAACGAACTAAAATAAATGATTTAGTGGGTGTTGACTTTTTGCGTCGTCCATCAGCTGTGTCAGTGCCGTAACAGTATACCAAGTTTGTCGCAGTTGTTTGTTTACATCACAGTTCGTTTGTTTTCATTGTCGTTTGCATTGTGTTTATTTACTTTACTTCAGCGAATGTATTATTGTGTTCATATCAGTGAATAATGAAACGTTCACGATCACCGTTAAGTGAAAATACAATTGCCAAAGTTGTTGAAGAGTCAAATGAAAGTAATGTTTACTCAGTTTTTAACTCAAAGTTTGTATATAAACTGTAAATATTTGGTAAATGATGTTTTTTCTCGATTTTGAACATTTGTGTAATTTATTCAAGTGATGTAAACATAATTAATAGATGAAATAAGTAGTTATTGGTAACCTAGCAACAAACAAAATAGATGTTTAAGGATGGCCTATTTTTTTAATACATACTTTTTTTGAAAAGTGTCCATAAAAACTTTATATATGGAAGAAAATGAACAAAAATTTGAAATGTTATTCAGTATCAGTTATATAACAGTGTACAGTGTTTAGTTTGATTTTTACTAATTTAAAAAAAAAAATTTATATATTGAACTTTCTACGGATTTTATTTTTGGATGTAAAAAAAGTAAGTGTTTTTTTTATTTCTATATAATTTGTATGACTATTTTTATCTTATGCTTGGTGATATTTGTTAAGAAACTCCTTCCAAAAAAACAAAAAAAAAAAAAAATCATTGAAATTGGTTGGAAAATAATAAAAATATAAGGTGTTAATTAGAATACTGTCAAAACTATAAAAAGTGCCTTGGGCTTTTATGCTGATCACTATGGAAAATAGTTGGGCTTTTATGCAGATCATCCAAAAAAAATCTGGGAGTGAAAGGGTTAAAAGATCTTTCATAATTATCAGTCATTTTGATGATTTTTATGTGGAGTCCACATAAAAATCATCAAAATGACTGATAAAAACTTGATAAACGTCCCATTGTTGCCAACATACCCGTGGGTATGTTACAGAGAGCTCAAAATAACTTTAAAAATCAACTGAGACAGTGTATTCCAAATAATGGACGCTATTTTCCTGACATAATTTTTAAAACCAGGTACAAATAAATTACCAGTATTGTGCTTTTAGGTTAGGTTAAAGGGTACTAGGACAGGAATTAGTATATTGGTGAGATAGGACATCAGCAAACTTACCTTAGAATACAAGTTCACTAACACCAGAGTAGTAGTAACATACACAAAAGAATCACATAATGACACGAAATTTCAGCACCACTGGCACTTTAATCAGGTGAGTAGAGACTCATGACTCAAGTGAGTCTCTCTCTCTCTCTATATACTCACCTGAAGAAAGTGCCAGTGGTACTGAACATTTGTGTGATTATGTGATTCTTTTGTGTTTGTTCTATCTCTCCAATATACCAATATTGTGCTTTATGATGTTTTCTGAATATAATACATACTTGTGTACATATTTTGTTTTTCTAATGTAACCAAATAAGCAAGTTCCTCTGCCCCACCCTATATTTAATATAATGTTTTAAATATGTATCAATGAAACAATATATAAACCACTTACATAAGGTAATATGTCACATACACTGACTGTAATATAGAGACATTAATAACTAATTAAAAAATTATACTGACCTGAACGCTTCCACTGACAAAATCAATTGTAGATGTGCACATTATCCCTACTAGGGGGTATGGGTTTTCAAATATAATTCGAGGATCTCTTCGAGTGACTCCAGTTGAAAACAACCAGTCACAGATACGGGACATGCATCCAAGGTGGTAAATAAAAATATCATCTGTCACTTCCTGCAAATAAATCAAAACATTACTCTTGTACATTTTGATTGAACTATTTCTTCAGAAGGATTTGACCTGACTAAAAAGCCAAAGTTAACCTCCATGGTATTATGCCTAAAACACCGAACACACTACAATATTACACAGACGATTCATAGATTCACTACAATATTGCTAGACTAACATAGATATCCTTGTCTTGAATGCGTTTTGATTTACATGTCCTCAAAAATTGGTGCAGAAGCATCTAATATTTATTTAGGAAAAAGTCAATGTTCTTGAGAGAAGTAGAGAACCTGTCTGAGTCCCCTCAGATACCAGCTGCTGACTTAGACTTGTCTGAATAAGATGTCTTGCTAGCATAATGGTTTGCACTTCTGCTTTTAACGCAGTTTCATGGTTTCAGATCCCAGAAGGTTCCTTTAAATTTGCTAAAATGGTTTGGAACGTTACTCCTCAACAGCATTTTATAAGTTAATAATGCCAATGGTGTAAGTAGAACATAAAAATTAAAAAAAAGGCATGTTCTATATTATTAAAGCATAGCAGTGTGACTATAAAGTATTTCATAACACAAGAAAAAAATTATTTTCATAATTTTTTAAAGAATTTTTGCTAACAAAATTAAAACAAATACAATTTACGCGTTCTCAATATTGAAAACCACTATGGACACATTGGTTCAGGTAAGTGGAATCTGGGAAAGAATGTATTATGGCAGGACAAAGCAAATGAGGGGTTTGAGTGGAGGTTCTAAGCAGTTTCTCATAATTGCCTTGGAACAAAGTGGGAATGCAGCAAGAAATACAGTCAGCCAGTGAGAGTACTTACTGTCGGTTACATGCACCCAAGTTTGAAGGTTGTCTATTAAGAAACTAAGAGGCCTATGAAAAATCCATCAGACCATTGTTTTCCTCGTATTTATATGTTATAAAATATGCGTTATAAAATGTTATTATAAGTTTTAGTAATTTTTATCCTAGTTGGAACAAAAATATTACTGGAGTTTTAACCCTCTATCTGGTGGTTGTTTTTCCCCAAAAGTGATTTTTGAGCAATTTGCAGACTCTTGTTTAAAAATCTATAAAAAGTAGTAAATTATTCTAAACATGCTTGTGTTTGGTATCTAAATTTTGACAATAGACCACACTATCATAGTTCCTCAGAAATAGTTTTGTTTTTTATGATAGTTCGTAGGAGCCATCAAGTTCCGTTTTTTGTTATAATTTTAAATCAATGTCTATTGTTGTAAATTTGGGTATGTGTGAGTGTGTGTATGTCAACCTGTCATCCTCTGGCCCTTGTCCGCGGCTGGCTCACGGACCCATGGTTTCGTAGTGGCTGTACTTGTTGCAGACTGTGATGCCGAGCACGATTGCTCGTCTAATCTTCCAAACACCGCTGACCTTCTCGCCTCTTATCTTGCTCCCTACCAAAAATCTCTTAAGTCCTGTCATTTTAATGCACAATCCTTGCTGTGTCATATTGATGAGGTTAGAGCCATTTTTGATCATTCAAATTTCGACTTAATTGGTGTTTCAGAAACTTGGCTTAAGCCTAGTTTGGACTCATACGAAAAGTTGAAATACCAGGGTATATTCTAATTCAAAATGACAGAGAGGACAAAATGGGAGGTGGAGTAGCACTTTATGTTAGGGATGGGTTAAAAGCTAATGTATTACTTACCTCACCACCTGATTACTCTGCGAAACCTGAATATCTTTTTGTTGAAATAATCTCTATTAGTAAAGAAAAGCTTGTCCTGGGAATTTGTTATCGGCCGCCCAGGACGGGACTATTAACTGAATTTGAAAATGCTCTCCTGCACCTTATGCCAAACTACGCTCATGTCTTGGTTATGGGCGATTTTAACATCAACCTTCTCATGACTAAACCCAATTATGAATATAGACATTTGACTAAAATGTTTGAATCTTGTAGCATGACTATTCTTCCTATGGATGCCACACACCATACTGCTGATTCCCACACTCTGCTCGACCTATTGGTCGTTAGTGATCCATCTGAAGTCATTCGCCATGGGCAACTTCCAATCCCAGGAATATCATGCCATGATCTAGTTTTCTGTGTCATACCTATCAAACAATTCAGACAAAAGGCAAACTTTATTACGTATAGAGATTTCAAAAACATTGACGAAAATCTGTTTTTTACAGATCTTGCACGTATCCCTTGGCAAACTATTACCGGACTACCAACAGTTGATGAAATGTTGTCCCAATTCAATTATTGGATTTTGGATCTCTACAACAAACACGCCCCTTTAACCACAAAGAGAATATCTAAAAAACGTTCCATACCCTGGCTTACCAATGAAATCCGATCTCAGATGAGTAAATGGGATGCTATATTCCGTAGAGCTAAAAGATCAAGATATCCAGAACTTATGTTACAGTATCGACTTTTACATAATAAAGTTAAGCAGGAGCTTCGCAATGCTAAGCTGCGATATATTCATAACTTATTTCCATATCGAGGAATTTCATCAGCCTCCATGTGGAGAAATATAAAAAGTCTTGGTTGTGGGAAACAAAAAACCACCCTTCCAGTCAATATTCCTTTAAATGATCTAAATGAATTTTTTATTTCATCTTCCATTCCAAACGACCAAGACATTGTTAAATCATACATAGAGGAACTCTCTAACCAACCCAATCCACCTTTGCCTTTTGAAAGATTCTCTTTTAAACATGTCCTTGAAATTGATACTCTAAGATGTTTTAGTACAAAACATCCCAATGATGTTTTAGTGCAAAACATTCCTCGTGTCAATGATGCTTTTAAGTGGAAACATGTAAGCAGTGATGACATAATTGAGGTAGTAAGTAATTTTAAGGCTTCTGATTGTAAAGATATTTATGATATGCCACCCAACCTGATGAAGTACATAGTTCATACAATAGCACCTCTTTTGTCATTCTTAATTAATGGTTGCTTAGATACGGGTGTTTATCCTGATGCCCTGAAAACTAGTAGAACAATGCCTGTTTTTAAAAAAGGCCCCACAAATGAGATGTCTAGCTATAGGCCCATATCAATAATACCAGTTTTTGGTAAAGTTTTTGAGACGGTGCTATTTAAGCAATTGTACAATTTTGAGTCACGTTCCCTCCTCGTGCCTGCTCAGTACGGCTTCAGAAGAATGAGGTCTACTGTCTCGGCAGTGGATTCTCTTGTCGAAGTCATATTGAGTGCTTTTGAGAATAGAATGTCAACCTCTCTCTTACTGTGTGATCTCTCTCGTGCTTTCGACACGGTACAGCATAACATTCTTATCATGAAACCTAAACTGTATCTGGGAGATGACGAACTCAAGATGATTAGCTCCTATCTTGCTCATAGACAGCAGATTGTTAGCTGGAATGGAATCTTGTCTAAGTCTCGGGCCGTGGAACATGGGGTTCCCCAGGGCTCAGTGTTGGGCCCACTGTTGTTTATTATCGATATAAACGACTTGTACTTTGATGTATCGGGTAAAGTTAAAATGTTTGCTGATGATTCCACACTTTATTCCTGTGGACCTGATCCTTTTTGTTCTCAATCAGCCGTGCATGAATTAATGACGATTGCTTCTCACTGGTTTGAGATCAATAAATTCTCACTTAATGAAACAAAAACTCAGGAAATCACTTTTACTCTGTGCAAGAATCCCCCTAAGTGTGATCCTGTTAAACTATTAGGTTTTACTTTGGACTCTGGGTTACTGTGGGGGCCCCATGTTGATGCGGTCTGTAGGCGACTGAGTCGCTCATTGTATCTTCTCAGGAGGCTTGCGGATGGTTTGACCGGCCATTGGGCCATTACCTGAGGCAGGCATATTTTGCCTTTTTTCATTCTGTATTTTCTTATGGAATCAGGCTCTGGGGTCACACCACTTGTACCCACAAAATTCTGTTGCTGCAGAAGAGGGCAATTCGCCTTATGTCTGGTGCTGGCTGGTTGGACCACTGTAGGCCATTATTTGTACAAAATAGAGTCCTAACTGTTGTGAACCTATATGTGCATGATTGTATGTTAGAGATAAAGAGAAGAGAATGATCCCTAATGTTAAACAATAATGTATACCCCCAGCGCACTAGAGGTAACAACAATATTTTTATGTCTAGACTTAGATTACATAAATCCTCATCTTGTTTTCCTGTTACAGGTATTAGATTGTATAATAAACTACCGTTATCTATAAGGGCTCTTCCAAATTCCAAATTTTCAAAGGTGCTAAAAAATTGGCTCATAGACAATCCAATTTACTGTCTTGATGAATATTACAACTTAGACCACAAATGCTTGGGGGAGTATTTATAGGTTAGAGCAAACTTCTGAAGGTATGTTACCACAAATATTTGGCATGATGATTGCATGTTTTAAAGCACATGATGATTTGCAAGTTTGTTTTTTTTATTGTTATGATTTTGCATGTTTTTAATAGTTATAACCTAGGTTATTTAGCAATTAGAATTTGTAATGCTGAATGATGTATGCTTTTTACTTTATATGACTTGGCCTATTGTTTTGTAAAATTTAATGGCTGAATAAATCATTTGAATCATTTAAGGGCTTTTCGTAAAGTTACCAGTAATGCTACAGGAGTGGATGGTATTTCGATTAAGATGATAAAAAAAAATATTCTTTGCTGTTCTTCCTGTCATTACTGCTATATTCGATAAGTCATTGGCCACAACTACTTTTCCTAGCTTATGGAAATATGCCCTTGTTCTCCCATTAAACAAAGTACCTGTACCATCAGAAGCCAAACATTATAGGCCTATTAGCATTTTGCCCACCATTTCTAAATGCCTGGAAAAAATCGTCCATTTACAAATAAACACATTTCTGAATAATAATAATATTCTTAATACATATCAATCAGGGTTTCGTTCCAGCCATAGTACAGAAACAGCTCTTCTCTGTGTCACAGATGACATTCGAAGAGCCATGGATCTTAGAAAATGTACAGTCTTAACTTTGTTTGATTTTTCTAAGGCTTTTGACTGCGTGGATCACTCCCTTCTTCTGGTTAAACATCAGAATTTAGGCTTTTCAGATAGCAGCTTATGTTGGATTAGATCTTACTTAAGTGATTGTCAGCAGTGTGTGCGTGTGGGCGACAGAACTTCAACCTTTAAGTCTGTTTCGTCTGGTGTTCCTCAAGGCTCAATTTTAGGTCCACTGCTATTTTCCCTATATATTAACGATATTAGCTCAGTCTTATCCTTCACGAAATATCACATGTATGCTGACGATTTGCAAATCTATGCTCACTCTTGTATTAGTACCTTAAACGAAACAATAACTCGTATTAACCTAGATATTAAAAATTTAGTCAAAGGGACCAAAAATCATGGCCTTAAACTTAATGAGGATAAAACACAGCCCATTATTATTTGTTCTTCTTGCCTTCACACCAAATTCAATATAAACAACATCAAACAAATTCTAGTCAATGGCAACCCTCTGCCTTTCTGTACCTCAGTTAAAAATTTAGGTGTTATTTTTAACAAGAATATGACTTGGGAAGAAGAAGTGCTTAGTGTTTGTAAAAAGGCTTTTGGTTCTATCCATTCCCTCAAACAACTTCAATACTTTCTCCCAGTAAAAATAAAGCTTCGTCTTGTAAAAGCACTTATCTTTCCACATTTCATCTATTGCAACTCTGTGTACAATGACATGACTGTGGCTTTGGCTAATAAACTTCAGGTTTGTCAAAACTATTGTATTAGATTTGTTTTTAATTTAAAATATGATGATCATATCTCTCAATACTATATTCAAAATTCCATTCTTAAATTGGCCGACCTTAGATTATTAAAAATAT
Organism: Stictocephala bisonia; assembly: GCA_035578905.1. Taxonomy (NCBI): domain Eukaryota; kingdom Metazoa; phylum Arthropoda; class Insecta; order Hemiptera; family Membracidae; genus Stictocephala; species Stictocephala bisonia. The sequence goes on from JAQJVL010002096.1 coordinate 76,147, forward strand.
TGAGTATTTTGTTTTTAGTACTTAATGATGGGAATCCGAAATACCTCTCTCAAAACTTTCAGTATAACTCAAAAATTGGTGCAAAGGAGACACGCTCAGCCTCGTCAATATTACGTATTCCTCTTCATAGAACATCTTTCTACACAAATTCCTTTTCAGTAGCTGCCTGCAGAGAATGGAATAAACTTTCTCCATATTTAAAGAGATATGACAGTCGGGCTCGGTTCACAGCATCATTGAAAGCCTTTCTTTTTGAACGGATGAGTCTGTGATGGTAGCTGGGGATGGGGTCTGGGATTAGGGTTGAACGAGTGTATGAGTGAGAGACTGGTAAAGTTGATAATATGTTAGTAGTTCATTTAGTTTATATTATTTGCTTCTTTGTAATTTTATTATTATTATTTTTCTTTAGTTTGGTTATGTATTTCGTGTTTTAGGCTTTGTTATATTTACTACTTTAACATAAAAGGGTTAACTGTAAGAGAGGACGCTTCACCCGTATACCTAAAATTAAATCCCCAGTTGAACTTATGATGCTATGCGGAACGGTTCACTCGGATCTCGCGTCGCGATTGCCGTGACCTCCCTTATATTGTATAATTTTGGTTTCATTAGTCAGTGATCGTGTTTTTTGTTTCTCAATCTCTCTTCTCTCAATTTACTCAGCATTTTATTCTAAGTAAACTCTAAACAGTGTTGTGTTGTGCTCCAAACTGACCTCTGGACAACATCGACACCCCAGGCTTGGTGGATCCATCTCTACGGTCATCTCAACTCTCATCTTCTCAGTTCTTCGCTTCAAGATATGCACTATTTCCTCTACAGGTACAGTTGGTTCCTTTTTCATTACTTTCTACTTATAAAACGCATCTCCCTGTGATCGTTCGTGGTAACGTCTTTTGTAGTGTTTCCTCTACTAACGTGGATGTTAGTTGGTCCTCCGAAAAGGCACTAAGCTTTAAAATCTCTCAAAACGCCCTCAATACTAAATAGTTATTCTTGTGAAAATTGTGTTTTACTTCAAATGAAATGGTAGCCTAAGTCAAGGAAAGCAAAAATCATTTCGTTAGTACCGATGTCGCACCATGTGCGTCATGTGTTTTTTTTTTTTGTTTTTTGTAAAAACGGTAAATTTCCCATTAGTTATTGGTTGGTTATAAAATATCAACACATACTGAAAGTGTATACAACAAAATAATTTCTGGTACCATGGGGTTAAAACCTTTCATGAAAACCTGGGTCTCAACGTGTTAAATTCATCCTAGTTTTAGAAAATTTATAGTTATAATATGATATATCAACAAATACATATTCTAGTGGTATATAATTTTATACATTAGGTAATTCTAAAAATCTGTTGCTATGGTAACCTGCAATAGTAAAAAAATCTTAATTTACGTATGACAGAGTTATAATATTTACCAAAATTTAAACAAAAACATGCTCTAAAACATAAATAAGATTGTGAATGGTTACTATGGTGTTCATTGGATCTGAGTATAGGAATTCATAAAAAATCAACAGAGTTTTTCTATCTTGAAGTAAAAATGTTAATTTCATTTTGCTCAGATACTATACTGTTTCTTTATTGCATAATAATTTATGTTATATGTCTAATGTACATCTTATTAGCAGATTGCACAGTGATTTGAATTTAATTTTGAGATAAAATAAAGTTAAAACAAATATTAATTTGGTGTAAAATCGGCAAAATTAGTTTTTAACTATTTTGATTCTTCTGAAGTCCCAAATGTCTAAAGACTTATTCAGTAAATTGTTTGATATTGCAAATTGACTAAAATATAGATGTAAATAAGCTAACTACACATAAAATTGGTCGGTAGCGTAGTTGGTTCAATCCCAGCTTCATAAGCTAAAGGTTCTCAGTTCGATCCCAATCAGAGTCATAACACATTTTGAGAAGGATCAGCTGATAACTACCGGCTGTTCATTTGTCATTGGGCTATTAATTAATGACACTTTTTAAGGAATAGTCGGCCTTAGTTTGTAACAATGACTACATTCGCTCATCTACACTCATCACACTCATTCGAAATCCATATTCGCCCATGTCTTGACGATCGGCGTCTTATGAATAAATAAATAAATAAAAAAAATAAATATGATTATAAATGAATAGTGCCTAACCAATAACATAACACTTATTTCACAGTTTATAATTTCATAAAACACTGCACTTAACACTAAAAATATCTCACTGAATATAATATAACGCTAAAATATACCAACAATTACTTTGTAAATGGAGGCAACAATAATGCTGGAGCGTGGACAAGATGGCGAAACTGGTCTGCTAACTCAAGGGCCACATTCCTCAATTCAATGCTTTGTTTACTTCTCTTATTCCTCCACTACTGTAATATTCCCCAAAAAACAATTATACCAATCGATCGGGCAACTAATTACGTTTCCAGTGCAACCACAATAGTGTAGCTAACTTTAAAATTTTGTACTTTAACAAACCATTTTCTGAAGCAAAACAAAGTCAGCGCAATTATGCCATTGCCATTTTGGTAGCTCACTTAGTGAGCGCAAATGCGCCCATTACGAAATAAAGAGTTAATTATTTTATACTGTTCATCAAAAACCTGTTATATTTTAATATATAGTTGACAAGTTTACTTTTACTTACGTATGTGAATTTAGTTTATCGTAATCATACATTTCATAGGAATTACAACGTGACCAAGTAATCATTTCTACAACCTATAGAAGCCAAGAAAACGTTTCAAGAAAGTAATAAGATTGTAATGAGCTAAATTTGGGTGGGGGTTTAAGTTTCACTGTCACATCTACCTAGTCTACTTTGGTTTGGATTAGGTCTATCTCACTTGCCAGCTAACCCTGTCAATGTTTTGACTGTGGTGAACCTGTTACAAATACTAGCCAAGGCCTAGTCTAGATAGTTTACTAACCAAACCTGTTATATACGTTAGTAGTTTATTCTACCTCGCTAGATAGCCTAGACGCCTGGCCTAGCCTAAGGTGCACTGGAGGTTTGGTTATTTTACATCAGCATATTTATGCATTAATACGTCGACTCCACGAACTTTCATTCATTTTACGTTCGTTGTGTTGATTTGGCAACGTAAACATAACGATCGAGCCGGGCACTGTAGTATAAACAAAACCTGTACCGTCATACTCTTAGTTAAGTTGACAGACCACTGTGACAGGACGACACGACCAGAACAGCAGTTCTGCTCCTCCAGTTCCGCAGTTCCTGGCTGAGAACAGTTGCTAAACAGTAATCCGCCAATTACTGTTGAAATCAGCTGTAATATCCGATGGATGCTTGCAGGATGGGACCTTCAGGGACTTACTCTTGCTTTCACTCTCAATCAGTGTAGTTCTGACTAGTGAATGGAATCAAATCACCGAACTGCTACTTTTTCACTGATACTCTATAGTCACTGAAAGAGCTGTGACTGGCTCAGAGCGGTAAACGGTGATTAGTCCAATTCGGTTCCTTTACTTGTATGTGAGTAGTTTAGCCCGTAATGTGCTACTGTATACATAACTTTATGTTTTAATTATGAATAATTAAAATTAGCTTTTAATTTTTTAAATAATTGTAATATGACTTGAGTTGTTTTGTAAACCAGCATTGTTTGTTGAAAACCGCTCTAAAATAAAGACCTTATTTATCTACCACCTAGCAGTCACGATAGTAACTAAAACCACCGCTGCTGGTATTCGGTGATAGGGAAATAGATCACAGCATCGCACATTTGATCCTTTTCTTTAGTTTCGCGGGCTGGATTGCATTTAAACATAGAATTTTTAATCAAAGAATTGCTCAAAAAACTAAATTTTGACTTTAAAAAAATGTTTAATCAAAGATTTATTTTAATTCAGTACCTCTAACTTTTCCATTGTACATTTTTTACCTGACAAAAAACGTTCTCAACTGTTCATGTTGTTATTTCTACAAGAGTCTCTTGTTTTATGATTAAATATATTTTACAGTTATAAAATTAATACACTGTTGATAGTGTTGTGATCAGCACTAAACAACACAGATTAAAATTGTATAAGTGTCATCAACATTTATTTTTTTAAGAAAGAACTAGAGACGTGTAAATTAAATTTTACCTACGAGTAAAACGAGTATTGGTAACTGAGAGGAACTGTTTGGATCACAAAGAAGACGGAAGAACTGGAATCACCTAAAATCACCGTTTGAAATCACTGATACTGGACAATCACAGTATCAGTTTTTACCGATACTTCAAAGTAACGGGTAATCCAATCACTAGTTCTGACTAGTTTGCTAGTACACTTCGCTACTATGTTTCCGTACGATATACAATCGACAAGCTAACTTGCACAGGTAGACGTCTATTTCGTTATATTCTTTTGTAAGTTAGTAGTTTCATTTTACTTTAATATATTTTTTGTGCATTTTATTTGCTATTTTTTCGCTTCTTGCATCTAACGTTCGAGCAGAAATATTCATAACTGCACGTGCTGTTGCGGTGATTTGAATCACTTCCTGGCAATTAAATCCACTTAATACTTTAATTCTAGTTTTTGCACCAAATTACCCAAGTTAATATTTAGAACTATTTTGGTAGGGTTTATTTAGAATAATCGGTATTTCTTTAACTTAATTTAATTTGTACGTAATTTTATTATTTAGCTTGCTAACCCTTACGACTCTAGACCGACCTAGGTGTGGTCTGATTAAATTTTTGTTATTTTAGTTATTAATTTAATTATACGTGTAGGCCGGAGTAGTTGTCCTCCGACAATAATATTTATTTTTTGTTCTCGTTCATTTCTTTGCTACAGTTGTATAGGGCGACGGGTAAGCTAAATTAGTAGGCAAAATTCATTTGGCGAGGGTGATGATGAGCTTAGCCCAGTAAGATATTTATTTATCTTAAGTGCAACAACTGAGCCACTTAATTTGCACAGAAACTTTGTCACGACTCCCGTATGTGAGGTCGTTTCGTCAGGGTTGATTATTATATTTACTAATATCGTTTATTTTCCCCTTAACTAAACGCCTTTCGATTTTATTTGCCGGATGCCTCAGGGAGGTAATTCCAGGATTCGATAATCGAGTATACACGTGACGGATTCACTTCGAACGAATTGGACTCAGTAAATGCCTGGGTGAACAATTCACCCTCACAGGCCTCTCATCATCGTCCACCCTAAGCTACCTAAAACCTTTTCCCGGTCCGAATTGTTTCACCCCATTGCCTCTTTAAATCGGCGTTCAAACGCAAATAGCCCTCAGTGCTATAACGCAGAGCGGAACTATATAATTTTCGCTAATTAAGAGATTAAGTGATTTAAGCCCACAGTGCTATAACGCAGAATGGAGCTATTTAATTTACGCTGTATTGATTGGTCAAACGATTTAAGCCTACAGTGCTATAACGCAGAGCGGAGATTTAAAAAGTTAAATTTAGCCCTCAGTGCTACAACGCGGAGCGGAGCTAATTAAAATATAAGTTTAGCCCACAGTGCTATAACGCAAAGTAGAGCTATTTAAAATTTACTTTAATTTAATCACGTATTCCGAACTAAAATACTCTAGCCTGAGATAATAACTACGCTATTAGATCAAACTATGATCTAAAATTTAAATAAAGATATCTTTTACGAGGGGGGCTATAATCAAATCCACTCTTTAGCTTGTTTGTCGAAATCAAACAAGTCTTACCGTAGTAGTATATCGAATCGGTGCGAAACGTCGGCGTAGATCCTTTCCTACTCGCAGTCTCAGTTACACTGACGAGTGCCTCCGAGGACCGGTATTTATTACACTCCCCCAACCCTCGGTTGATAAGGAAAGTAGGTCAGCTGCAGTGGTCTGCCGGCCTTGATCCACTTTCACCGTCGCTCTGACCTACTTACCGCGTAGGAGTGTGCAGGGGATGGGTCAGCTCGGTGGTCTCCCTATAAGAAACCCAATACGTTACTTATTTAACCTGAATATAAAAACTGTTACCCCTCCCCCCCTCAAATTAGCCGTTACACGTACTGAGCTTTAACATATAAGAACCATTAAAAATCTAATGGCATAACGTACAATCAAACGAGGAAAACAACAGTGTCATTGGATTTTTCATGTGCCTCTGCTGTTTCTTAGTAAACAGCCTTCAAACTCAGGTACACATAATTTCTACAATAGTAGTTGTTTTGTGGCCCCAGAAAACTACCATTGAAGTGGGGAACACTTTATATTTCCTACAATGTGCTGCCTCTTACATACTAAATTCTCAGCAAGGGTTCATTTTATGTACAGTCCAAAACCAATATTACAACTTGTTAGTTGTGATAGGGAATCAATATTATCTATACAACATTCTAGTGGTTTTTCTTTTCTTTTTTTTCAAATTTTACGATCCACAATGGGTTAACAGCTGAAGTTGTATTCTAATACTCTGTCTTCAGGAACAGGACCTTAAACTCAGGTCCCTGTGCACACTGATTTAAAGCCAGTGGCCCTTAAGTTACAGTGAATCTACTAAAACAGTATGCACAAAACTTAAGCATTTTTAAAAATAGCTTCAGAATCCAATTGAAACTCTTCAACAGCTGATAATCCAGTTGTATGTGGTTATCCGTCTTCACGGGCAGGAGATTAACGCAGGCCCACACAATCTGTCTTAGAAATGCCACTGGCCTTAAGTTATAGTGACTATTCTAAGGCAAATTGCATGAAACCTAGTCAGCCTGCATAACACTTGATCATTTTTACAAACAGCTTCCGTATCCAGTCAAAATTCTTCAGCAGCTGACGTATCTGGTAATCTGTCTTTAGGGGCAGGAGATTAAATATGTCTATGCGTGTGTGTGTGTTACTCAATAATGCATAAACTACTTGACACATTCTGCTAAAAGTTTGTACGGACATTCTTAGGGTCTCTTGTTAGCATATAGGCCAAAGCTTATATCTTAATTTTGAAATTCCATCAGGGCACTATCCTGGAGGCTCTAAGAAGTATCAATGCAAGCCCTTTATGGCATTAGGTAGGAATTAGAAAACTGCTTTTGGGCGGGTTTGAGTTTACTTAAAGTCATACTATCAACATAATATGTTGATTGACTAAGGTGTTGAGCGACCCGTGCCGAGTCTCGTGAACATTTGAAACTAAATTTTATTTGGTATCATTTCTTCCTGACTCTTCAGTATTATCACCAGTTTTTTTTTTTTTTTAGAAATAATGTTTTTACCAATTAAATGTGTTAAAGAATTAAACTTTATCTTATATGTTAGAGTCGATTAAAGTAAAAAGCATTATAGTTTCAATTATTATGATAAACTAAGGAAATGAAAGTGAAACTTTTTAACACGTAAGCTATCGACGTTTTTACCAGAGAAAATTAATATCTGCCGTAAACCTCTCTTGTAAGAACTACATATAGCTATCCTTTGGTTTGATTTGGTAATCCTTTGCTTTGGTACTTTTGGTTTGGTAATCATTATAAAAAATTATCTTTGTTTTAGAAAGTTGCACTATTGAATTTAACTCTTGTTCACAATTAACTCTAAGCGAATTCTACTTTGTTATCGGCAACCATCATGTACACCAATCATACATCAGTGTATTTCATTGTTTCATTGAAGTGAACTTTTTGTTGACATTTTCTGTCATTGCTAAAGAAATGCCGGGATGAAAGTGTTGTGTCTAGGGGAGACTAAGCGTTCTACCTGAAGAGACCCAGATATAACCACCAGTGGAACTGGACATGCTAGGGACAAAAGACTATTTCGACCCTTCTAAATTACTTCAACCGTCGGTGCAACTAAACATCAGCTAATGGCCTCACCAGGGAAACTGGTTAATCGTATGTGGCTACCCAAGATGATCAATGGCTACCCAAATGCAACCGTCTTCCAGGCGGAGGTGATGGCTATCATGATAGCCACACAAGAAGAAATGCGTCTAGGTGGCTTCGGAGGAGTTGTCTCAATCTGCTCGGACAGCCAGGCGGCGATAAAGGCGATCATGGCACCACGTACAAGCTCTAAGCTGGTATGGGAGTGCCAGGGGATCCTGGAGACTCTTTGCCAGCGTAAACAGGTGAGACTCATATGGGTCCCTGGGCATGCTGGTATTGATGGGAATGAGAGAGCCGATGCACTGGCTAGGAGGGGGGCAAAGTGCCCACTGCTGGGGCCGGAGCCGGCTCTTGGTATTCCTCTTCAAAAGGTAAAAAGAAGAATTGACAGGTGGACCTCTGAGAAACACGATAGCAGATGGAGGACCGATTCCGGGCTCAGGCAGTCTCGTGCTCTTATCCAAGGACCGGGTCGCAGGTACAGCGGAGATCTGCTGAGCTGTAACCGGGCCAAGGTGAGGGCGGTTACGGGTATGCTGACCGGACACAATCTTCTTAACAGACATATGAAGATTATGGGCCTAACAGAGGACTCCACATGTAGGCTCTGTGAGGAGGATGAGGAGAGCTCCATACACATCTTTTGTCATTGTGGAGCTCTCTCATCTCTTAGGTATAGAACTCTGGGTGCCGCTTTTCTGGAACCAGAGGATATTAGAAGGGCTACACTCGGGGAGATCATGACCTTCATAAGGGGGACTGGTCTCTTGTGACACTGTCACCAGTCTCGGGGCGCAAAGGGCCATAGAGTCTAGGCGCAGTGGGCTTGGCGACAGGACCACAACCCGGTGTATCTAATCTAATCTAATCTAACTCTTCTTCACAATTAACTCTAAGCGAATTCTACTTTGTTATCGGCAACCATCATGTACACCAATCATACATCAGTGTATTTCATTGAAGTGAACTTTTTGCTGACATTTTCTGTCATTGCTAAAGAAATGCCGGGATGAAAGTGTCGTGTCTAGGGGAGACTAAGCGTTCTACCTGAAGAGACCCAGATATAACCACCAGTGGAACTGGACATGCTAGGGACAAAAGACTATTTCGACCCTTCTAAATTACTTCAACCGTCGGTGCAACTAAACATCAGCTTATGGCCTCACCAGGGAAACTGGTTAATCGTATGTGGCTACCCAAGATGATCAATGGCTACCCAAATCTATCTTAGATAGCTACCTAAGTTAACTGGTGGCTACCAAAATCGATCTCGGGTGACAATCCAACTTGATCACAGGCTATCTAAGTTAAGTCTGTGGCTTCCCAAATTGATCATTGAAGGTTACCCTTCACATGTAACAATGCAAGGTGATCGGAGACTACAAAAGTTAACGAACATAACTTCTCACATTGTGTAAGAAAGTCTATGCCAGTCTTGCAATGCAAGACTGTCTGTGCCCTTTTTGGAAAGCTTGTTTTCTGGCATTGCAAGTAGACTCGTCTGTGAAACTCAAAATCTCTTTGCATGAAGCTTTGTGTCAGCCTTTGGCCATGCAGAACTGCGAGCCCCATATCTGAATATGGAAGTATTGTACATATACAAAACTGCAAGTGCCTAACCATCTCGTGTGTCTTGCAGTCTTTAGGACTGAGCTATGGCCTGCCAACCCACCTGACTGATTGCAGTTGCCCAGCTGACTTGTCTAATCAAGGACAGTGCAATCAATCTGCTTTAGTTTTATTGATTTAACAACTACTAGAACAAAACCATGTGTTGTACAGTCAAGGCAGTACCCTATGCTATTCTCAAGTGAACATTTCAATTTTTATCCCTTTAAACTATATTCATTTTTATAAGAAATTTAATAAGGTTTGAGTTTTGTTGGATTGACATGGTTAGACTTATTTTTAGCCCAAATTTCAATATTGAATAGTGCTCAGAGGTGTGTAAACAAGTTAGTGTTAGAGTGATCGTCCGACCGGCTCAGTTAAGTGCTAGATGGAGTTTAGTTCCACGTACTGTAGCCACAAGTAGCAACGTGCTTGGCTACTACCACAAATGCAACCTGTTCCCCTCCCTCTCCACTACCCCACAACAGGGTGCTGCTTCTACGATACTGTTTCTTGATATTTCCTTGACTCTGCATAGCTTAATGTCGTTTTGTCCATTTTTGAGGATAGGGTATAAAATACATTGTGCAAACTTTATATTACGATAGAACTATTAATTTATTAATATTCCTTAATCATTTAGAGGGTTAATAAATTTATTTTACTGGAATTACTTTTATCAATTATTTTTAAATAACAAATAAAATTTAATAAATCAAGAAGGATACTACTAATAAGTTACGTAAATTATTACATATCTACAGATTTTGCTCATTTATCAATTCAAACCACAACTTAATTATATTTCAATTTATGAGCCATTAAAAAAAACACACCATAAAAATAAATATCCTACGTTGAAAATAAGGTAGTGTAAACTTTTGTTCATAAAAAAATTAATGAAACAAAACACCGAGGAATAAATGTTGTGCTTATCAAAAATTTATTATTAAGATAAATTTAAAAATTGTTCCAAAGCATAAGAGTAACGGGACAGTGATGACCATTATTTACTGTTATCTAAAGCCCCATATGTAAATTAGAAAGTTTTATACAATAAATAGATGCTACACAATTTGAAAATGTATATGTAATCTAAAGACTCAGCAAAAATTGTATGTTTAAAAATATTACATAAGCTGATTTATGTTTAATAATAATTTTAACATTATGGCAAGTTTAAAATTTGTCAAATAAAACTATATAAATTACTTTGAACTATCTAGGCCTCCTGACATTTGCAAATAAATGTAAAATACTCATGAATGTTCTCTTAAAGTTAAATATCAGTAATAACAGTGAAATAAGTGTTTAAGTACGTATAACTCACTAAGTTGAAGTACGTATAAAGGACATGTATCCAGACATGAACATTTGGACAAACATATATTAGTTACAAGATAAAAATATTGAAAATAACTATGTAAATTGAAGTTTAACCCTCGTACCGCGTTTCGACAAATAATTGTCGACTTGTGTTGATTCTGTACTGGCAATCGACAAAAAATTGTCGACTTGACATCGCTCGATATTATCACTTGTTATAGTATACCTATTAGCGCTATTGACAAGATTCATATACCACTGGAAACGGGAAGAGTTACCGATTGTAGTGGTATGCCTGACTTGGTTCTAAGACGACGGGAACAATGGAAAATAATATGATGAATATTGGTTGTCCAATGTGAAAGCGATTTTCAAACTGACGCTAGCCATTTTGGAAGTTTTGTTTACTAGTTTTTCAATTGTATTTGTAAATGTTATTATACGTAATTATGGTGTTATTATGATATAATTGTGTTAATTCATCTTCTATGAAGTGTTTTTAGTGTCGTTTGAAGTGAAATATGTGTTGTATTAGTGTTTGTTTTAGGCTATAGTAAAATGATGTTTGATAGGTTTTGTTTACATTTATAAGCATAAATAATGCTCATGAAATGTAGATTTACATTATGATTTACATTTATAAGCATAAGTAATGCTTATGTAAATGTATAATTACATTATTATGATTATTTTTACAGCATTTCTAATAATGTCAGATAATTTATTTGACAAATCCTCAGACCTCAGAGATCGGACCAATGGCTTTACGTGACTTCTGAACCACGGGAGTGGCAGGGCAAAATCTACTTATGGTCACATCGGAAATCGAACCCGGACCGGTAGCGTGGCAAGCCAGTGCCTTAGCCCCTTATCTACGGCCGCTCCTCCCATACACGTACCGTGGTACTGACCCACCCACCCACCCATACACGTACAGTGGTACTGACCCACCCGCACACTCATACACGTACCATGGTACTGACCCACCCACCCACCCATACACGTACCATGGTACTGACCCACCCACCCATACACGTACAGTGGTACTGACCCACCCGCACACCCATACACGTACTGTGGTACTGACCCACCCATACACGTACAGTGGTAATGACCCACCCGCACACCCATACACGTACCGTGGTACTCAAGGAGTACCGTGGTACCGTGGAGTCAAGGCTACAGGTTGACTCTGGGGATGAAGAAGATATTGATAGTGATGTAGAGGGCATATTGGACTTCTCATCTGGCAGTAGTGATAACTATGAGCCAGATGATGATTACGAGAGCGATGACTCACGTCACTCGGCCTCCAAGCAACATAGGCCTACTATTAGCCTAGGACAAGTTGTGCCCGGCCCTTCAGGCCTACGACCCATTGCAGGCCCTTCAGGCCTACTACCCATTGCAGGCCCTTCAGGCCTACAACCCATTGCTGGCCCTTCAGGCTTTCAACAAGCCATTCCTGGCCCTCATCGACCGATTGCAACCACCCCAGATTCTGGTTCGGACTGTGACGATGGCGATGATACTTTGCCAGCCAATCCACCCCCTCAGGTTCCAACTCCTACCTCTCTCTGGGTCAGGATTTATGGCAGTGAACCTGAAGTTGATGTGAGTTCGGACTTCACTGTCAGAAATCCTGGGCCACGTGACTGCCCTATCGAACATAAACCGATTGAATACTTCAACCTGTTTATGTCCTTAGGGTTTTTGAATCTTGTCTGTAGAGAGACAAACAGCTATGCTAGGAGGTATATTGAGCAGCGAAGGAGAGAAAACACACTCATACCACGCTCTCGATACGCCAAATGGATAGATGTCACTGTCAATGAGTTACGGAAGTTCATCGCTATCTTACTACTCATGGGTGTCTGTCGAAGGAAGAATTTGAATGACTACTGGTCAACTGACCCAAAGTTGTTCTATCCCTTCCTCAGGCAGCTGATGAGCCAAAGAAGGTTTGAAGCTGTGAGCAGGATGATACACTTGACTTCCAGGCCGACTTTACGCATGGGTCAACCTGGCTACGACCCTTGGGTAAAAGTCAGGCCGTTCTTGGATATGTTGAACGAAGCAAGTGTAAGGCATTATGTTCCCAGACAAAACCTTAGTTTGGATGAAAGTATGATAGGGATGAAAAACCGATCTACATTCATCCAGTACATGCCAAACAAGCGACATGCACGGTACGGAATCAAAAAGTTTGAACTGGTTGATGCCGTCACCTTGTATGTCGTACAGCTTTCCCTGTACAGCGGCAAGGATTTTTTGGTAGACAGACTTGGCCCTTTCACCCAAAAGGTCGTGTTGGACTTGCTACAAAAAGGAAGGTGTCTGGATAAAGGTTATCACATCTTTACAGACAACTTCTATACCAAGTTGCTACTTGCACAGGAGCTTACGGATAGAAAGACGTTTTTGACAGGCACTATAAGTAACAGATCTAAGGGCCTGCCAAAACCGTTGGTTGATGCTAAGCTGAACGTGATGGAGCCTGTTTATTTCAGGAAGAAAGAGGTCCTCGTAGTAGGTTTCAAGGAGAAACCTACTAGGAAGCCCGTCTTTCTAGTCTCCACAGCATGTGAGGCTCGGCAGCAAGTTATCCGTAACTCACGTGGAAGGCAGGTGACTAAGCCGGTAATGATAGCCAAGTACAACAAGTTCATGGGGGGGGTTGACTGTAAAGACAAGTCTCTCTATCACTTGTCCTGCACTAGGCCAACAGGGAGATACTGAAAGAAGATATTTTACAACTTTCTTGATACTTGCGTACAGAACGCTTTTGTTTTGTATAACCTACAATGCGAAGGTGTATGCAGTGTCATGACAAGGAGTAAATTTGTCATGGAACTGGTAGACTCATTAGTTGTTGACCTAGTTGCAAATCCAGGCCCAAGTACTGAAACCCCATTCTTCCAGTCACCCCAGGCTGAGCATAAGCTGACTCCCACTCTGAACAGGTCGACGAAGGTCTGTCCGGTGTGTTGTAAAAGGTCCACCTACTGGTGTCCCGGCTGCAATTGTGGGGTCCACAAACATTGCTTCCACCTTTTGGATCACAAATACAGAGCCACACATAGCAGGAAGAAGCCCAGAGCCCAATCAGGCTCTGACTCAGATTAGATTTTTTCATTTCATTTTCTGGCTACGCGCAATATATTTCAAAATTTTATTTCTCTACCATTTATTATCCAAACTGCCCCAAATTTTTTACATTACTTTTGGTATATACATACAACACAAAAAAATATATATTGAAGCCTTTTTATAAAAGAAAAAAAATTGTGAACATGAAGAATATCACATTTGTGTGCGTACACCGGATAAATTTCATTATCATCTGTGGATCCCTAAGCTCACAGCCAGAGGATACCAAGGTAACCATTTTACAAATATATTTTATTTATAGAACAAGTAATTCTAGAAATTTTAGTACTAGTTAGAAGTCTGTACTGATTATATAGAATTTTTAGCAAATTTTTGAAAATTATGTTACCACAGTAACAAATTTTTGCATAAATTGTACTACACAGGGTTTTGTAAGTATAATTACTTTTATACTTCAAATAACATATAAAACCTTTATATATCCTGAAACTAGATGAAATTTGCAATATTTTGGCTATCTTGGAATTTTGAATTTAGCTATAATATATTGTTTTCAAGGTGACCCCCCCTCCATTTTTATGTTTACAAAAGTCATTGTCCGAGATATCATGAGTCATAAAAAATTTTTTTTATCCCCAAAGATGTAATATTTTATTATTATTAGATAGCCTGCTTTATTAGGAGTGCAATAATACCAAATACAAGTAGGGTTACCCCTACTACTGGCGGCTATATTTTCCTAAACTGGCGGGCTGTTTTTCCTCATTTTGTTAATTTTTTTTATAAAATTTATAAAAAATAGCAAAATATAATAAACCTGGTTGTATTATATATCCTTGCACTCACAATGAACCAGGCAATCATATTAGCATGCAAATTGTGCATATAAAATATGTATGTTTTTTTTCTGACGTTTGAAATTTACAAAAATGCATTAGTAAAAATAAAAAAAGGGTGGGGGTATGCCTATAAAATTATATAATACTTATAAATTTTATATTACAAGATAGCCAATTTGTAGCAAATGTTGTCTAGTTTTAGAAAATATAAAATATATAGAGATATGTTTATGAATAAAAAATTTGTATAATAATATCCGTGACTACTACATAAACCTAAAATGTTGTTACCATGGAAATCATTGTAAATAAAAATTCATAAATAATTGACTATCACATCTACAGACTTATAATTAGTCTTAAAATTACCATAATGGTATTTTCTAACATAATATAAATAGTTATATGAGAATATTTACAACAAATTACAACACAATTACAACAAAAACAACACAACAAATGACTGACAGCGTCTACTTTGGAGTAATGGTGACCGGTCCCAGATGCTTCTTTCAAAGTTTCTTCTTTTTCATCACTTTGTAACATCAATGCAAAGACATTGAACAATAATCGATGTATACCATCGGATTTGGTATCTTTCGATGATTACAATGGTGAAAGAATCATATCGATACAGCTAACGTTTATTTTGTGACAAGTGATTATGTCGCGTGCTGTCAAACTGCGGAATTTCCGCAGTCTACCGGTTTTAAGATAAGACAAACTGCGGAAATTCCGCAGCGTACCGGTATTAGGGTTAATGAATCTTACTATTTTTATGATTTTTTGAAAAAATGTCTGCAAATGCGCTAAAAATGATGTGACGGTACAGGAAAAAGTATGACCCGGTTCGAGGGTTAACTAAAAATGGAACTATTACCGAGATATACATATTTTTCACCAGTACCTAAGGCCCTAAACACATAAAATATATGATAAATGAATAATGAATTTGGAAAACAATTTAGATTGTTTTCCTAACAATTTAGATTTTTGTAACTGTATTTTATTAGTTTTGTGGTAATCTTTTTAGCCACAAAACTAATAAAATACAGATATATATAGTGGTTTTATATCCAGAGACTGGCTGCAAATGTTGGGGGCCAAGGTGATCACGGATTCTACCCAAGCTGCTCATTGTTGCTATCCAAACTGATTGGTGTCTGGAAATTTCATTTTTGGGAGTAAACCCAATAATTCACTAAAGACTCCTCAGATGACCACCCAGGTCAACTATTGAACTAAGAATTCCAACCTGTAAGTAAGCCTCTTTTATGCACTAAAACGTGCTGCAGGCAGCAAGCCATTGAGATTTTGTAAGTTGATTGGATCGAATGAGCAATTGAGAATTATTTTCAATTTCATAACAAAAACTGACGAATAAAAGGTATTTAACTTCTTTAAAAAGTAAAATTTACCTGTAAATATATATATGATTGTTTTTACAGAACCGACAACCAGCCAATTTATACTGATATTTTACAAATTGAAAATAAGAAAGACTTATATGTATATTTTAACTAGTACAAAAGCTTTGTATATGCATTATTAATTTCCTTTATATAAACTTAACCAATGACTTAATTAAAACAATTTTTAATTTTTATAGTTTAAGCGTTAAATGAAATTATAAATACTAAACATTTCACTACACACTCAAATTACTGCATCTCATATATTTATATTTCTTAGACTTCACATAGTTACATTTTGCCATGGTTTAAAGAATTGAGGAGATAAGATAATACAGGTTGTCCCGTAAGTAACCAGCCAAACTTCTGGAGGTCATTCCTTGGGTTAAAACAAACAAAAAATGTCATGTGTACAAATCGTCTATTATCCGGCTATCTGTCTGTATGTGTTTTTTACTAAAAACTTAATATCTCTAAAGTCATTTAAGATAAAACCATGAAAATTGGTATGAATGTTGATCTTTACAGTGTTCATTTACTATTTAAATTTCATTTTTTTACAATAATCCTTTCCGAAATGGCAGCCATTTTAAATTTTTACAGCCAAATATTTTAATAACCTTAAATTTTACTTAAAACCTGTAGGTTACAAAAAAGTTCAAGAATTTATTTCTACAAATAATTGTATGAAAAGTTTTAAGATTGAACAACTAATAACTGAGAAATTATAATTTTTATCAAATAAAAATACGCTTGATATTAACTCAAAATATAACACAGAATAAGTAAACAAATAACAGTACTAAATATTGTCAATGCCAATACAAAACAACAACACCAATCAGATGTTCTGAGTAATACAGACAGCTGGCAATGACAACACAAATACAAAGACCTCAGAATAAAACTGCTCACTTGCACTATAGATTACTATAATAAATTATTTGTCTGGACTGTTAGTCAAAACATAAAAAGTAGAATCATCACTAGCTGAGCAGTTTACTTTTATTTTTTACCTATAATTGTTTACCTAATACTTATGTATTATATATCAAAATGTTCGGAAAAACACATAAGTAATTTATTAAAATACTAAATAAACAATTTTTAAATGTTGATTTTTTTAGTACCTTAAGAAACTCCAACAAGTAGAAGTTACGTCTAAACATAAGGTAAGATAATTTCCTCTTGTTCCACCAATAATGCTAGGACATGTATCTTGGTACGCAATGGTATGGAAGTATTTCCTCTGTTTGATTTCTGTTCCAGGGACATCACGACAGTGAGAATGACACTGAGCACTGAGGAAGGGCATGGGGAGTTCACCGTCAGCTCTGTGTACCTTCCCTATGATGCTCAGGATCCACCTCCTTCCAGGGAACTAGAAGCCCTGGTAGAGAAACAATCCATTGGGGGGCGGCACCTTCTGGTCAGCTGCGACGCCAATGCCCATCATGAAGCATGGGGATCAACCGACTCCAACAGGAGGGGTGAGTACCTATTAAACTTCATTGTTGCTAACCATCTATTCATTCTAAATCGGGGCAATGAACCCACGTTTAGGAATAGGGTTAGAGCCGAAGTCATTGACCTGACCCTTTACAATGCGGTCACTCTAGGCCTAATTGACAACTGGCGGGTCTCTGACGAACCTTCTCTTTCTGATCATCTGCACATTCGTTTTGATATCAAAGCTAAAATGTCAGCCTTTTCCTCTCCTCACCGAAATCCTAGGCGGACGGACTGGGAGTCCTATGCTGCGGAACTTTCGGCCATTGCGGGCTTGGATCCGGGGGGGGGGGGGGTAGAGTACGTATAAGGTCTGTCGTGGAACTGGAGCAGGCGGCATCCTGTTTACAGGATGCAATCCTTGAAAGTTTCCACGACAACTGTCCAATTTCAAACACACCGCCTAGATCAAAAATCGGGTGGTGGTAAAAATCCCTTGGAAGCTAAGAAAAGGCGCGTTAGAATGCTTTTTAATCGCTCTAAGGTGGCCAATTGTCGCGAAGAGTATCGTTTAGCTCTTAACGACTACAATTCATCCATTCGTGATGCCAAGAAGGCTTCATGGCAAACCTTTTGTAGGGGCATTGACTCCATCAAAGAGGCAGCCAGAATCCAGAAAATCTTGGCTAGCGAACCAATCAACCCCATGGGCAATCTGAGAACCAGCTCAGGGGAGTTGACAACATTACCTGGCGAAACGCTCAAGCTCCTTCTGGAGTGTCACTTCCCAGGGAATCTCGTTGACGATGCTCTGGAAGCCTCTGGCCCTCGAGAGATTAGCCCTATACCTAGGGCAACTCGAGAGGACTGGAGGCAAGCTAGACGTATAGTCACCATTTCCAAAGTTAAATGGGCAATCAACAAGTTCAGCCCATTTAAATCCCCAGGAGGCGATGGCGTCTTTCCTGCACTGTTGCAGAAGGGCCCACCGAACCTCCACTTTCTACTTTGCGAAATCTTCAGGGCGAGCCTTGCCTTCGGGTATATTCCTCAGTCCTGGAGAGTTAGCAAAGTAGTTTTTATTCCTAAGCGGGGTCGTGGCGACTACACAAACGCCAAATCCTTTAGGCCAATTAGTCTTTCCTCGTTTCTGGTGAAGACCATGGAGAGACTCGTAGAATTCCACATTCGAGAAGGGGCGCTTAAAGACTCCCCTTTACATCGAAATCAACATGCGTATCTCCCGGGGAAGTCTTGTGAGTCTGCCCTCCATTGTTTGGTCAGTCACCTTGAACATTCCCTGGAGAACAAAGAAATTGCTCTAGGAGCCTTTTTGGATATTGAGGGGGCATTCAACAACACCTCATATCAGTCAATTATTCGTGCGCTGGGACAACGTGGTGTAGAGCCCACCATCTGTAGGTGGGTCGACCACATGTTACGGGGCAGAAGAATTCAATCAACCCTTCTAAGTGAGGTGGTGGAGATTTCTGCGAGCCGAGGATGCCCGCAGGGGGGAGTCTTATCACCCCTCCTGTGGGACCTGGTGGTGTATGATCTCCTAGTCAGCCTCACGGAAAAGGGTATTTTCATACAGGGCTATGCGGACGATCTTGTCCTACTGGTCCGTTGCAAGTACCAGGGCACTGTTACGGACATCATGAACGACAGTCTGGAAGCAGTGAACTCCTGGTGTGTAAGAGAAGGGCTTGCAATAAACCCTTCCAAGACAGTAATTGTCCCCTTCACCAGGAAAAGGGTTCAGGGCTCCTTCAGAGGCCTGGCCCTTGGTGGAGTGTCTCTGCCTGTTTCATCGTCGGTTAAGTATCTGGGAGTAATCCTTGATCAGAAACTGACATGGAACTTGCACCTTGATAAAGTCATCCGCAGAGCTAAATGGTCCTTCGTGACCACTAGGCGCTGCGTGGGCTCCACATGGGGCCTGTTACCCCATGTCTACCACTGGCTTTACACAGCGGTCATCAGACCACAAATTACTTACGGGGCTTTGATCTGGTGGCCTAAGGTCAATCAGGTAACTGTCCGGGGTAGGCTGTCTAGCCTACAAAGACTTGCCTGCATGTGCATGACAGGGGCCTTTAGGTCGACCCCTTCTATTGCACTGGAGGTTCTTCTTAACCTGCCGCCCCTTGATCTCTTCATTATTGGGGAGGCTCGGGCGGCGGCTTATAGGCTTCAACTAACTGGCCACTGGAGGGGGTCCTGTACAGGTCACTCCTCAGTGGCCAATCCAGTAAACGATGAGGTACTCTCAATGAAGTCTGACTTCATTGGGACTAAGTATTTTTTCACCAGACCCTATACTGTGGATTTCAGGTCGAGGGAGTACTGGGACGGTGTTAGTAGCCCGGTTTCTTCTCACGACCGAATTGTATGGTTCACAGACGGGTCAAGAATGGGCAACAAAGCTGGATTTGGGGTCTATACTGGCGACCCTAGGACCAACGCTAGCATGAGCCTGGGAGCGTGGCACCGTTTTCCAAGCTGAAGTCCCCACAATCCTTCAATGTGCCGCCCAGGCGGTCGAGAGAGGGTTTTGTGGGAAACATATCCACATCCTCTCAGACAGTCAGGCGGCCTTAGGGGCTCTTGACTCCTGGAAGGTTTCTCTGGTCTAGTCTGGGAATGTGTGGAGTCCCTCAGCATCCTGGGTTCAAGAAATCAGGTCTTGCTGGAATGGATCCCAGGACATAGGGGATTAGAAGGCAACGACCAGGCCGATGCCTTGGCTAGGGAGGGTGCTCTCAAGCCCTTCATTGGTCCTGAGCCGGCCTGCGGCGTTTCGACTGCAGCTGTCAAGACAGCAATCAAAAACTGGGTCAGCGCCAGACATCTGGAAAGATGGCGGCGGTTCCCAGGGCAAAGACTC
Organism: Stictocephala bisonia; assembly: GCA_035578905.1. Classification (NCBI taxonomy): domain Eukaryota; kingdom Metazoa; phylum Arthropoda; class Insecta; order Hemiptera; family Membracidae; genus Stictocephala; species Stictocephala bisonia. Next base: position 96,609 of record JAQJVL010002096.1, read on the forward strand.
GGCAAGGTTCTTGTCAGGAATCCCTCCCAGAAGTTAACAAAGTCACTTCTTGGGTTGAGTAAACCGCACGTTAAGCTGGTGGTGGGACTCATCACCGGTCACGGCAAATTCCGGAGGCATCTAAGAACAGTGGGACTCTTTACGTAGGATCCCATCTGTCGCCTCTGTGGGGAGGACGAAGAGTCGGCAGAACACATTGTCCTGAAGTGTGAAGCCCTTGGTGCCAGGAGAAGAGCACTTTTTGAAGGCTCACCTCTGGGACAGTCGGAAATTACTAATCTAGTGAAGAAGCTCCTTGACCTGGTCAAGGATTGCCAGCTTTACGACGATTAGGCACTGGGATTGGCACAAAAAGCCTTAGGCTTCGTTGCAAGGGTTGGCTGGACCAACTGCATATCCCCATATCAACTAACTACGTCTAAACATTATTAAAACAGGGGTTTAATAGAAAACGTCTACTGTGTACTAATTACCTTGAGAACAAAGGTTATAGCCTATCATGTGTGTAAATATAAAAAAATAGGATATTTAATAAATGTTATATTAAATGTTTACAGTTGAACATTATAATAATTGAGGAGTATGAATTTGTACAACTACTTTAATCAAATTAATATAAATAGACTGATTACCAGCTTTCTATTTCTTTTTTTTAAATCTTGTACTCTAATGATAGATAATCAATGGTAAAAACGCACATTAGTTTTATAAATAGTAATTTTAATATTGTTAAGAAACTCCAACAAGTAGAAAATACATCTAAACATTATTAAAACAGGGGTTTAATAGAAAATGTCTACTTTGTACTAATTAACTTGAGAACGAAGGTTGTAGCCTACATGTGTATGTAAGTATAAAAATAGAATATTTAATAAGTTTTATTTTGTATGTTTACAGTTGAACATAATAATAATTTATTAGTATGAAAAGGAGTATAAATTTGTATGACTACTCTAATCAAATTAAAATAATAGACTAATATCAACTTTGTATTTAAAAAAAATCAATGTTCTAAGTATATGAAGTGTTTTGAAATAATACTGTTTGATAGTACCTATATTAAGAAAATCATTATTGTAAGTTGTAAAAGAGATCACTTTATACTGGACAGTACATTAATGCCTGTAAATTCTAGTTGGTAACACACAAATAGCCGCTAACCAGATCTCTTATGGACTGATGCCTTGAACACTGGCCCCTTTCCTCTCCCCTCAGCTCCCCGCACCCTTTACTTGAGGTTCACTTCAGCATTGTGAGTCCTGTTAGACCGACGAAGGCTTGATCATTGTGCACTTTCTTCACTTTGTTTGCACTGCAACTCAATTGCATTCAGGGCCGAATTTAGTATTTTGGCACCCCTGGGCCCAATAAATTTCCACCCCCTAGTCTGATTAAAGTTACTTTCCTAAAACCTTTACTAAAAAATCATATCAGGCCTATATGTTAATTGCTTAACCCTAGCACTGTCTGCAGTATTTTCTGTAATGCCAGGCCTATTTCAGATATTTTGTAAGGGTTTTTTTTTTTAATTTAGAAAACAGTAGTTAATTGCACTACGGTAATGGGACTCATATAATTTTCTTTGTAAAGACTTGTAGAATAAAGCTATAAGTTAAAAAAAAAAATAAAAAAATTTTTTGTAAATATTTGTTTATGGAAAATAAAAATATAAATGAAAAAAATAAAATACAAATTTGGCGGTATTTTTTTAGTTTATAAAATGTTACCAGAATTATTATAATATAGCCAAATTATGCACAATTTTATACTGAACACAAAAATATATAGTTAAATTATTCTATGTTAGGTGAATAATTTTATAGATTTTTACAAATCAAACCGTTGCTTGGCAACAAAAATACTGAAAGCATGCAGATAGTGATTATAAAAATTAACTGATGTCACTTGAATTGAATGGGTCACCTATTATCAGTAAAATCACAAAACTATACACTATATATACAAAACTAAACTAATAATTACATACAAAGTCATGCAACACTGGCGAGAGAAGTTGCAACTACGTCCAGTTTTTTTGGTGAAGGATGTTTAATCCGCCGGACAGAGTACAATATAGTTCCTTTAATCGTTCACTGTATAGTAAGTTGGCTACACCTGACCTTCTCTGACTGAATGTATGTTGAGCAGAAAGGCCAATTCTTTTCAACAATTGTCTATTTTCCAGTCAGTACCGCTATTGCTGCGGTATTTTATTTTTTAACATGTTTTTATGTCATTTTGTTTTTGTAAAAATAATAATATTTGTTTAGAAAAGTAAACTTTTTTCAGCGAAATCATATTATTCATTGATAAAATTGGGGGTCTACTAAAATATTGAATTTCTACTTTAAATGTTTTCCAAAATCATAATTCTTGTTAAAATCTTGATATTCTAAAAAAGGTTAAAATTTAACATGGTTAGGCATATGCTTACCATACGTGTTTTCTACAATTGAAAAACAATTGAAGAGTTTGATTTATAAACATAAGGATACGCTTCACTAAAAACTAAGTAAATTACGTTACAAAGCATGGTTTTTGTAGTTATTCCTTATAGCTGTTAAATTGTGCTCTAAGTATTGGTTTTTATGTGGTTATATGTTTAATAAAAGGAAGGCATCAATTTGCAAAAAAATTTCAGTTTCGTATCTTTTTATGTTCGGTTGAAGACTAAAACATAATAATATTAAATGAACATCACAACAATTCTCAACAAATATTTAAAGCATTAAAGGATATGCTTTACTGAAAACTAAGTAAAATACGTTAAAAAGTAATGGTAAAAAAATACCACCTGACAATTTATTTTACGTTTTATAAATTTTGTACGGTTTATTTATTATTTTTAACAAAATGAAAAATAATTTCTCATAAACTATCATAGATTTGTGGCAATTACAACATAAACACTCTAATTTCCAAACATTAAAAAAAATAGTTTAAATGTGGCCACTTTTTTATTTGCGTCTTAAGTATGCTGAATGAATTACTACAATACATGAAAATAACACTACGGGGACAATTTGGTTTCAAAAAGCAGACATTCTGTTACAACAAACATTTTTGCAGACAGAGACGAAAACTGAAGCGAACCGTATGAATGATATAAATTATAATTAAAATAATATATTATAATCTTGCTCAATTTTCCCATTGCCATGAGAAAAGTAATTATTTTACTTTGACAACAGTTCTTACACAAGGACTGTTCAAAAATTTTAGTTTTACTGATAAATATTTCACAGTATTTTAGGAGTAAATTATTAATCTGACGATTTTGTAAAAACACGACTGTTAAAAATGACCAACAATCAAAATAAAGCAATGCCTAAATACTACTGTGACATGAGTCAGAAGCGATCAAGGTTGTTTATATAGATAAGTTGAATACATAAAAAATTTCAAGATATTCATTTGGCAAATGATTTGTCAACCATTTCATGAATTATTTACAATAATGTATTACTATGTTAGTGCTATAATACGTGAACTTAGAAATATATCTTGTAAAAATATAGTAAGCATTTTTACAAGATATATTTTGTACAAGATGTACATTCATTTATACAAAATATACATTAAATGTATAAAAATGTAGTAGTATGTATTTTTAAAAGAAAGTTAGCATATAATTTTATTCTATAAATAAATGTGTACAGATTATTCCTTAATATTACAAAAACATATATATATACAGAACATGTATATAAAGAAAATAGTCCTTTATATTTTAATTATGTAATATATAGTATATAATATGCTTAAAGTTAATACTACACGAGTTGATCATCAGTGTTAGCCATGTTGATCATGAGTGCTAGCCAAGCCCATCACTGAGGCTGCCTCAAGTTTATTAGGGGTACTACACAATTTGATCATTATTGTTAGCCATGTTGATCAAGAGTGCTAGCTAAGCCCATCACGGAGGCTTCCTCAAGTTTATTAGGGGTACCACACGAGTTGATCATTAGTGTTAGCCATGATGATCACGAGTGATAGCCAAGTTAATTACGGAGGCTGCCCAAATTGATCATGGGTTTTAGTTTAGTTTAGTTTACTTTGAAAGGGGATATACAGTTGGTCCAGCCAACCCTTGCAACGAAGCCTGAGGCTTTTTGTGCCAATCCCGGTGCCTAATCGTCGTAAAGCTGGTGGCTTGAAGGAGCTTCTTCACTAGATTAGTAATTTCCGTTGATCATGGGTACTACCCGAGCTGATCATTAGTGTTAGCCATGTTGATCACGAGTGTTAGCCAAGCCCATTACGGAGGCTGCCCAAGTTGATCACGGGTACTACCCGAGCTGATCATGAATTTTAGCTAAAAGTGTGTGTGTGTGTTTAGCCATGTTGATCATGAGTGCTAGCCAAGTCCATCACGATCACTACCCAAGTTGATCAGTGTGGCTGCCACAAGTTGATCATGGGGTACCCAATTAGGTGCGTGGATACTCAAGTAATTGAAAATGCATTAAATTAATACAAAACCAAACTGAGCAGAACATCTTATTTGAGAAATTTAATAATAGTTCAACAATTTCAATACACAAATGTATGTCACAAAATACAAATTTCAAACAGTATAATACTTATAATGTATTTATAAAAAATAAGTGCAATATGTAGGCTACGAATATTATAGTGATCGATTTCGATAAACCACATTTACCTTAATCGATCACCATAATATTTTTTCAGTTTATATTAATATTGTATTAAATTCATGTACCAACACGTACTATACTAATTTAAAACAATTTTTTTTAATTCGTATTTTTTTATTTTTCTTCACATTCCACAATGTTTAAATATCACTTATATCAATGTTTTACCGTCCTAAGCCTTCTCATTGGCTGTTCAATGGAAGACACCGGGAGTGGTACGAGGTTTCCACAGACTACCTTGCCCCATGACTTAAAAGTTCTAAAAGGATTGCCGCTCCTCCCCGCCCCGTCTCCCATCTGTCATATTTTTCTGTCCTTGTTACCATTTAGGAAAAATACTTGCTTGGAAGTTACCTTCTTATAAAATTACAAATAAATGACACAGCATTTTTTCTACCACAACAATAATGAATTATAATAAATTAACAGTTACGAGTTAACATTACTGGGGGGCACCTAAAAACTCAGTATTAAACTATGAGACTAACAAAATATCGTAATCTGAAGTAAAAGAAAGTGATTCAAAAATATCATATGGTGAAAATATTTGGGTGGTTAGTGGTTCTGATCGCGGCTGATCTAGAGCTTGATGTTGACTCATTCTGCCAAATTCATATTGTAGGAGTATGGTTAAATCGCAGAGTGGAACCCTGTGTACATACATTACGTTTACCACATTATTCAAGTTACTGTTATTCCCAAATTGACGCAGAACCTTACAGAAAGATTTTCTCCCCCCACTACTGGCTGATATTACTTCCCTCATGCACCGTGGAGTAATGCAGCGCTAGCGAGGTTCTTCTGCTACCGTTGATTAATTCGCAATTAATTGTTTACGCCAATTTTTAGCTGATACAATTCTATCAGAAATTCAAGATGTCTATTAAAATTAAAAAAAAAAAACCTATACAAGAGTCACAGTCAATCACCATGCATTAATTAATGGGCATAAGTAATATTTCAACAAGAATTATTTAAATTCATCAACTATAATCATGTTTGGCTTACTTGAAGCTTATAAAGTAACACATTTTGTTTTTATGTTACAGTATAGTGTACATATTTTATATCAGATTAGTTAGTTTAAATCATTCAATTAGTTAGATATAAACATTTTCAAATTTTTCTAACTCCTAGGGGCAAGGTGGCCCAAAATATAATTTTTTTTAAAGTTAATGTTACTGTAAATCTTCTTTACATCACAAAGATGTATATATTTATTCAATACTACCAATTACACATCATTTCAATTAAAAATAAGACTGGGGACTTATCTGCCCATCTTCAAAATTGCAAAAATTGTTAAAATTTTGAAAAAGAAAAATATTTCCAAGTCAAATCTTTTAAATAGGACCCTATGCCATGTAGCACATTAAATTAAAGGAGCAAATTACATTTAAATTTTAAGTTCTTACACAATTTTTGTAGTTTTTAAATTGTGACCGAAAACACATTTTTTACTATGAAAGTGGGTTAGGTAAACATTTTTTAACATCAAACTATGTCATACTGCATATCAAATTAAAGGTCTCTAAAAATAAAACCATTTTAGACTTAAAGATTTGCCATTATTTATTGTGGTTTTCAAATGGCCAATGATTTACTTTTCCTTAGTTTTATCTGTATTTTAGTTGTTCTTTGTTTTCAGTTTTTCCTAAGTTTTGCCTTAATTTACGAATAATTTTTTAAATTTCTTGTAAGCTGACTTTTGTTATACTTATTGATCTTTTACTCTTTTTTAGCTTTGTTTTATTTATATTTAATTGGGCTTTAAGGTGTAAAAATATTACAATCAATACATAAGTTAAGTTTACCCTGATATTTGAGTCTCAATCCCTATTCCTTAAATATTTTTGTCTATTTTACTTGTATTTATATCCAGAGAGAAAGTATTTATATCCTCCTACCTCTCAAGTTTTTTTTATATTGGGGGGAAAGGGAGCGCCTATACTAAAAAAATGTCCACAACCTGCCCTGTTCCAAGTAGGGCTAATAAAACATTTACTATTTTTGGATATGCAGTCTTAAAGTGATTCGGCTGGCATTAGGGACAACTGAATTTCACTCACAGTACTAGCTGTACGTCTGACCGTGAGTACTTACACACAGACACTCTACCCCTCCCCGCATATATAATTGCAGGAAGTCGTTGAAGACATGTGGGTAAAAGTACAACCACAAGTTGAGTATATAAAGTTAATCAATTTTTTAAATTGTGTGATATTAAAAAGCATAAGATGCCAAACACAACATAGTATCTTCTTATATAACTCTTCAACCTTCTACCCGAAGACATAAAAATGCTACCAGGAAAGAGTCTGAAGACTGCACTGACCAAATAGCTCTCTAGCTATCTATTCTACGCTCTGGATGAGTTTCTGAACTGGAGAAGAGAAGAAAAAACTCTTAATAAGTACAACTAACTTATAACTATGTAAATTTGACGCCATTACACTTCTCAATGATATGTAAATAAAGAGTTTGTCTATTGTCTCGTTGAAATAAAACAAAAATATAACATTAATCATATAAAATCAAATTTGCTAATTTGCAATAAAATTACGTCATTTAAAATAACTGATGAGCAAAACCAGTCCTGTGAAGTTCTGTTTTTATAATTTGGGAATAATCGGGAAAATAGTTTCATAGTTTGGTATGTACCAAGAAAGCCCAAATTCTCATCTTTGAGGTGATGTATTTATAAATATAAACATAATTTTAATGGAAGAACTACTTTGGAGGTGGTTAATAGCTGATATAAAGTAATTGAAATCTGAAAAAAAATTTGACCTTTTTTTGACCAAACAGCCTTAATCAGGAACTAAAATTAACAATCATTGGTGATTTTCAATTCTTTAAAGACATATAACCTTGGATCGTGAGGAACGGCATAATTTATGTGGTTCACAATTTCCCTTCTAAAAGCGAGGAACAGCATAATTTATGCTGGTGCGTTCAAATCAATAAAATATATGTTATCATCAAGCAAGCATAACAAAGTTGGTACCAATTGACGAAGAATTCTCTGTTCTATACATTTCAGATTTTTAATAATTTTTTTATGCAATTTTATAAACGTAGGAAATAAAATTAAAACGTGCAACAAGAAACTTCCACTCAATTCCTGCCTGGCGTGGAGGTCAGGAGTGGGAAAAATGGCCGATGTTTGTCACATGAAAAAAATAACCAGAAGATAGAATAAGGCGTAGTAAATGTCAGTCTGCAGAGAATGAAATACTCTACTTTTTCAGCCCGTTAAGTAGTTCGAACAACTTTATAGCTAAACAAAATTGCTTATGTTTGTCACATTTTAATTAATCATCGTTTCCTGTTTATTATCAGCAAAAATAAGACCAGTCACCTAATAATAGAAATTATTCTAAATTAATATTAATGAAAAAATATTTAACATATTTTTATTTTAGTTGGATCTTTATAGAAAATGCACCTGAGAATCCATAATAAGAGATACTGAACTGGCTACTACATAAAAGGTGCTGTCAATAACTTTTCTACATTATATGCAAACTTATGACGCAGTTAGTTTGCATAAGCTTATAAACCCTTTGTACTGATTTAACTCAAGGAATGTCAATGCTAATACCCTCAAATTTCACCATACTTTTAGTGATTTGTAAGACTTTTTTTTAAAATTTGCTAAAAATTTATTAAAAGCATTAGAAGGATAAAATTTACATCATTTTTATCAGAAAGAAATACATTTAAAATATTGATAGCGGGGAAAAATTAATAAAATTAAATCAATTTATAAAAATAAAGTTATTTATACATTATTTATAAAACTCTTTTAAATTATTTGTCATTTATGTATATAAAATTATAATATTAGAAGAAAAGTGAGATCTACAAGTTGTGCATAATTTTGTGCTGACAAAAATGTGTATCATTATATTGTCCAATATTTACACAAAATTAGATAAGAAGTAATAACTTTTCTAAATGTGTTGCCTAGCAACGAAAATGACAATCTCAGATCGTTCAAGTATAAAGTATATCTAAAATTTCACGCATCACCTATAATCATAAATAACAATAAAAACTTGTTAAATAATACATAATAATGATTTTGTTCTGAACAAAAAAAAATATCATTATACTGTCCAATATTTACACAAAATTAGCTAAAAAGTAGTAACTAAATATTTTGCCTGGCAACGAATATGACAATCTGATTGTTCCAAGTATATCTCGAATGACACTTGAACGACACGGATCACCCACAATCACAAATAACAATAAAAGCTAATACACAAACACTAATAGTCACATAAAAGCACAACAACAAACATAAACAAATACCGGCTTGGCAGTGGCAAACGGGACTAGCAGGTAGACATACAGATGGTGTGTGAGACGAAGTAAACAAACGAAATCAACAAGCCACTGTGCCACGTAGGAAATTCGTAGAGAAAATTCAAAGATATGTAAACAAACACTGGTTCACAGTCTTTGAAGTTATATGTATTTGAAACGGCTTTGTAGTTTTATTTCGACTGTAAGCGGCTGTCATCGAGCGAGTGTTGAGGCGGTAACATTTCATAATCAACATTCCTTGGATTAAGAACAAATATAGATAAAATCTATTCAGTAAAATATGGTTTAGAAAATCTTAAATAACACAATTCTCAGCACTACATTTTTAAAAATTTACTGGGGACTCACCCCATTTTTTTGGGGAATATTCAATTACCCCCCTTGGCACTTTCTACATATTTATAAATTCATGAAGCGCTAATGTTATGCATCAATAATAATGAACATGCTTTTCGTTACATTTTTATTCTCCTCTTATGCCTTTATAATTTTTAACTAATCAAATGCTGTTGAGGAGCTACGGTCCAAACTGCTTTAGCAAATTTAAGTGAACCTTCTGAAATCTGAAACCATGAAACTCTACGTTAAAATCTGAAGTACTAACCAATAGGCTAGCAACATATTTCATTCAGAGTAGTCCAAGTCAGCAGCTCGTATCTGAGAATAACAACAAAATCAGGCAACTTCTCAACTCCTCTTGACGTTTTTCTAAAAGGTTTTTGTCTATACGTAGGCCACTAAGAAAGTGACCTACTGAATGTACCACAAGCAAGTGAGGTGGATTGAATGGTGGAAGTTAGAGAGAACTACTCCTCCCCCACAGTGTTATTCCATTTAATGTCGTCATAGCAACTGAAAAGACGTAGGCCGCGGGCTGGCAGGGCAGTACCAAGCCCCGCTCACTGTCATTAGCAGCAGTTACCAATGGTTTGTTTTGTTTGATTAACACCAACTAACAAATAATTTAAGCGCAGAACAATTATACTAAATCATTATTTAGTAACCAAATAGCAATTAATAATAAAAATAACACATTGAATAATTATGTAAATAATAAATAAATTTAACAAACTTGTATAGTTTAGTAAATGTTTGCAACTTAACACTGCTGCGGACGTTGAACATTTTAATGTAGAAGTTAGTCTTGCCCATGAAGTAAGGCAGCTCAGCAGTGAAAGGATTCCCTCCACTGATGAAACCCCTTTATGCGCTTAATATAACATACAGGTTGCTTACTATTCGGCCCAACAATAAAAATGAATCATCACTGAGAGAAGAGTGAAAACACTGTACCCAATTTTATGTGAAAAATCGAACAGAAATCTGTGTTCCAGTTATGACCAAAGAAATTTCACAAATCTTAAAAATTACAATTCAGTAATCAATAAATCAAAGATAAAAATAGAAAGTAAACAAAGGATCAGCTAGAAATGTTAAATCTGTTAATACAATGTAAAACAAATGTAACTCACAGAATATTGTGGCTCTTCATTGTCAACAAGTGGTGAAACATTTATTACTGTTATTTCATCACAAAATGGATCGTGGACAGCTTTGGTGGTTGTCTGCAAAAACATAATTACTCTAAATATAGTCACATATTGCAGTAAAATATTGAAAAAATAATATAATTAGTACAAACAAATTAAACATAAGCATTTTTAAAATGTAATATACTACTAAAATTTCAATGTTTTATTATGTATGCATTTAGAGCATTTGCTTGAGAAAATTCATTATTTTGATAAATTTTAAAATTAAAAAATCAAAATGTTCCATTTAATTAGTTCTCAGTTGCAGGACGCTGACCAGTTTCTCGGTTACCTTCACATGTTTGAACTACATGTGATATTTACTAACCTGCCAGGCATAGAAACTCAGTTTTTCTCTCAAATACAATATAGTTTTTATTGAGTTTGTCACCCCTACACTGACCAATCTTTGTGGTTTTTCCAGTCAGCAGTATCATTCCTTGTCCATATTAAAGTGGTTTCCATGCTTATTTCTATTACAGACTGTGAGAACGATATCCAACCTGTTACAAACCCAGACTACACCTATCCTAGCTGGCATCTGCGTGTTAATGACCTGTTTGATACTGAACGTAACCCGAAACAAACCGTACAATTTAGTCTAATAGATCCCTATCACAGAGCGTATTTTAACAGATTTTCACAAGGCGACATATGGTCCAGGAGTTAAATTGAATACCAGAACCCCTTTTTCAATGAATGATCCAAGGCCCTTTCTGGAAAAAAATCATATTTTGAGGCCTCAAAACAAGAATTAAGCTTATTTTGGTATTATTGACATTTTATACATATTGTGATTTCTTAACGTATTTGTAAGAATATTTTGTTAGGAAACCAAACTTGTTTTATTTTATTATTACGAAATTGTTTTATTTTTCGATAGTTTGAATTGTATTTATACTGTGGTAGAGCGAAATATTTTAAGTATACAATAAATTGAAGAACGATTTTATTGTAGAATATTTTGTTAGCCACACATTTCTGCATGTTACACACATCACTGTATTCACTGCTTAGTGGATACCTGAAATTTTATATAGTGTTTTTCTGATAGGTAAGGCCCTGCCAGCCCGCGGCCTACGTCTTTTCAGTTGCCATGACGACATTAAATGGAATAACACTGTGGGGGAGGAATATTTCTCTCTAACTTCCACCATTCAATCCACCTCAATTGCTTGTGGTACATTCAGTAGGTCACTTTCTTAGTGGCCTACGTATAGACAAAAACCTTTTAGAAAAACGTCAAGAGGAGTTGAGAAGTTGCCTGATTTTGTTGTTATACAAAACATATACAAAACATTAAACATATACAAAACAAAGTACCAAAGTAAACAGGTTTTTAACCCTCCAGGTGCTGGGTCAACACTCTAGTGCTAAGCATATTTTTGGAGCTGCAGTCATTTTTGTAACATTAAGTACAAAATACAATGTATACAATAAATGTAACTAATTATGTCAAATGTTCAGAGTAAAATTTAGAATGGAATGGAAAAAGTATAGACTACTTACCTGATTATTATACACTGAATAATCACTTATAAATGTAAGTTATTCCATTCTTATTTTATTATTTGAGTTCTTATAGATATTTAGCAGAGAAGCATATAAAAATTTCAAGACATACAAATTGTGCACAATTGATTGACAAACTCATATTTAAATGTAACAGTTATATCTCTGTTCATCTATTGTTTGTCTCTCTATATGTGTTTTTTACTTAAATAATTATATTTTTGTAAAAACTCAACTAAATTTAACCAAACTTCAGAAACATATTTAATATAATTATATGTAATAACAAATAAAGTTTATTTAAATTTGTCCTTTAAGTTTCAAAATTGTGGCTGTTTAAAATATTTAAATTGAAATAACTAAAATGGTGTTCATTTTATATAAATAGTACTTTTTTATTTCAATTAAGTTCAAATTAAATGGTATATTTAGTTTTAAAATCCAGTTTCAAATAACTGAATTATTGCAAGTTTAGTTTGACCGTGCATGTTGTTACCTCATTCTGTAGGTACTCAGAACATTCACGGTCGAAATAAACCTGCAATAATTCAGTTATTTGATACTCGATTTTAAAACGTACTATACCATTTAATTTGTACTTAAATATTCTAAAAAAGTTATCTTAGTATTATTTTAGTAAAATTAATACTTTTTAGTTATTTTAATTTAAATATTTTAAACTGCCGCTATTTTGAAACTTAAGAGAACATACTTAACCAAACTTTTTTTCTTATTAGATATATTTTTATTAAATACGTTTCTGAAGTTAGGTTAAATTTAGCAGAGTTTTTACAAAAATATAATTATTTAAGTAAAATACCCATATAGACAGACAGACAATAAACAAATAGAGATAGACTATTACTCACATTTAGTCTTTGGCTCCTTTTGGTCTATGGAACAAGTTTGTAACAAGAGTTTTTAAACACCCTGTACATTTACATTACTACATTACATTAGTTTGTGTTTTTTTTTTTTTTTAACATGTTCCGACATAGAGGAACGAGTTAAACAACTCTTCCTCTTGATTAGTACACAACTATAACATGATTGATCAACGCATAATGATTTTAGAGCGTGTTTAGAGATTGGCTTGCTCCAATCTGTGAGCGCTACAGAGAGGACTCGAACGACTCGCTCCGAGCCACTAGCACTTTGAAGATTAATATGAGTTTCAACATCTTAGGATAAGAAGTATTTACCTGGATTGTGCCTTTCTGTAAGTTCAGCTGACTAGATAAGATTGATTGGCCATCGTATGAGCGTTGGTCGAAAGTAAATCGCATTGCAAGATCTGTAAGTTCGTGTCTAACTATGATGTCAACTAGCTCACTTGCCATGAATAGATGTTGGCAAAGGCTATAACTGGGTGCATCGTCCTATAAACAGATTAGAACACTATCACTTCATGTCAAATATTTTATTGTTACACTCCTTTTTGTATAAACAGAATAAAAATATAAAACCAAAATTTTCTCATCATTAGTTTTCAAGCATTCATAACAAATTAGATAGCTGAAATTGTACATGTTTTTTCAGATAGGTACGTAAAGAAAAATCAGTTGTTTAGCCTTTGTTCAAAGTTGTACATTTTTTAATATTGTTAAAGTCTTAATACAGGTTAATTATTGTTCTTTAAATTCTAAAATCAATGTTTCAGATTCCACTTTCTCACAACTTAATTTCCTGAATTTCAAACATTTGGGGCTTAAATCTGATTCAGTACAAATTAAAATAATTTAATATTACCAAAATATCAGTGATAAGAGAAATCAAATTAAATAAAATCTTTCTATATAGAATGGAAAGGGAATTTCTTCATATTTGCATTTGTGTGTTTATTTTATGAATGTTGATTATTGATGTTGTATATTATTATTCGCTTTGCTCGTTGGGGGCTTCGCCCCAAACCCTCTTTCAGTGAAAGTATCAAGGCTACCTAAGATGATCACAGTTGTCAACCCAAGCTGATTTCTGTTTAAACTGATCATGAATGCTACCAAATTTGTACATAGTTGGTACCTACGATAACAACAGATGCTATTTGAGTTGTTCAAGGCTGCTACTAAAGTTTATCAACTTTGGTAGACTATGTAATGAAGGGGGAGGACCCAAGCTTCTCATGAAATGAAATAAAATAAAAATAAAATAAAAACGTTTTTATTTTATAAAACGAGGTTGGGACTAGACAGTCCTCTCTATTACCTAACCTTACGTAGAGCACTGTCCTGGGTCCTCGAAGGGATGCGTGGCTTCATGGTCGGTCCGTGACATATCATGAATGCTACATAATTTGATTACAGATTCTACCCACGTTAATCACGGTTTACCAAGTAAATCACGGGGAAACCTACATTGATCACGAGGGTTGCCTAAGTTGATGATGGGTTGCAACCTAAGTTAAAGATGAGGACTAACTATGTTGATCACGGGTGGCTACCCAAGTTCATCTCGATGGGCAACCCACATTAATTACAGGGGCTACCCAAGATGATAATGGTTGGTTACCCAAATGTATCAAGTTAATCAGGAGGGGACTATCCAAGTTGTTAGTGGAGGGGATACCCCAGCTTATCATGGATACTACCCAAATTAATTATGGTTCCAAGCCACCTTAATCAAGGGAGGCTACCCAACTCGATTAAGGTGGCTAACCAAGTAGATCACGGTTGTTACCCAAGATGATCAAGGGTGCTACCCATGATGATCAAGGGTGTTACCAAAGTTGATAGTGAATGCTATCACATTTAACAATGGGGGATGTACCCCTGCTTATCATGGATACTACCCAATTTCATCATGGTTCCTACTCATGTTAATCGAGGGGGCTACCCGAAATGATCAGGGGTGGTTTACCTTGGTTGATCACGGGGATGAGTTGAACTTAATTAAGGGGGAATACCTACATTGATAAAGAGTGGCTACCTAAGTTAATTACCAGGAGCTTTCCAAGTTGATCACAGGCTACACAAGATTATTACAGGTGGTTAACTAAATGGTTGACAGCCGGTTAACCTAATTGATCAAGGGGGCTTCCCAAAATGATTATCCAAGTTGATCACAGGGGGTTTCCAACACGATTACGGGAGCTACGCAAGTTGTTCATGGGAATCTGCCCAAGTTGATCACAGGGGCTAACCAAGGTCACCACGGGGGTATGCCTAAATTGATGATGGGATGCTACCAAAGTTGATCAAAGGAGCAGGTAAACGGAGAGGACAAGGTGATGAAATGAAAATTTCTTTATTAAAGGGACGAAGTTAGGACTGTAAAGTCCTCTCTAACACTTAACCCCATAATCAAAGGTAAATAGTGGGTTAGGTTTTAAGTATGCGGCTTGTTATAATTATGCTGAAATTGGTGGATATATTCCAAAAAATCACACGTTTATATAAAAAAAACTCAACTTTACCAACAGTTTGTGAGGTAAGTGTAGTTAATACAGCATAGAGGTATATAACCATTTCCAATATTATAACGGGTGTCTACCAAAGATGATCACCAGGGGCTTTCCAAGTTGATCACAAGCTATCAAGTTGACCAAGAGTAGTTACCAATGTGGGATCACGGGGGAATTGATAATCATCACGGGAGGCCTAAGTGGTTGATGGTCGGCTACCCTAGTTGATCATGGAGGCTAACTAAGTTGATCACGGGGGCTACCCAATATGATAACGGGTGATTACCCAAGTTGATCGCAGGGGGCTCCCAATATGATCTCGGAGGGGGGGTCTACTCAAGATGATCATATGGTATTATCTAAGTTGTTAAGGGGTTACTACCGAAGTTGATCATTAAGGCTAGTCAACAGAGGTAAACGTAAATATTGTGTAAGGTTTTAAGTTTCCAGCTTGTTGGGTCATGCTTATATGGCTTAAGATCATGCTTAAATGGGAAGATATATTCAAAAATCACATTTTTTAACAAGAACTCAACTTTATTAACTTTTTGTGAGGAACGATAGAATATACCAAACAAGTTTATATGACACCTTTTGTACAGAATTTAATTGTTCATTTGAATATATCATTAGGTGTTATCAAAACTAAATATTACAGATACTGTAAAATAAAAACTTCAACTGTGCAAACAGGTAATCGTTTTCTCATCAGCCATTTTGAATTTATTATTATTTTTTTATGAAGAGTGCCAAATCTAATTGTATAGCATTTTATTCACAAGAAATTTGAAGGCAAATTGTATGTAAGGTTGTAAGTTTCTGGCTTCTTTTAGTCATGCTTAAATAGGAGGAACTCTTTAAAAAATCACATGTTTTCGACAAAACTTAACTTAACCAACTTTTTGTGAGGAAACAATAGTATGTACCACAAAAATGTAAATAACACTTATTGTACAGAATTTAATTGTTAGTTTTAATATTTCATTAAATGCTGTCAAAACTAATGTTACAGCTTCAGCAAAACAAAAACACCAAATCTGAATACAGGACATCGATTTCACATCAGTCATTGTGAATTTTTTCTAGGTTATGTATAAAAAGTGAAAAATCAAAGTTTATAGCAATTTGATAACAAAGTAGTAAAGGAAAATAGTGTGTAGGATTTTAAATTTATAGCTCCTTTAAATTGTGCTTAAATGGGAGGAACTATTCCAAAAAAATCACATGTTTTCGACAAAACTCAACTTTACCGACTTTTTGTGAGGATAGGCTACTAGTTTGTACCATAACAATGTAAATACCAATTTTTGTACAAAATTTAATTTTAAATCTGAATATTTCGTTAGATTCTATCTAAATTAAATATTACAACGTCAGTATAACAACAACCTTAACTCTGCAAAAAGGTCAGCAGTTTTGCGTCAGCTATTTTGGAGTTTTTCTAGGTTATGAAAAGTGTAAAAGCAAATTTCAAAGCAAGTAACAAAGCAGTAAATCTAAACAGTGTGTACGGTTTTTAATTCTTACAGTATCTTAAAAAGCAATATAATACAAAAAACCTAACAAAAATATATTTTTTTAATGAAAATCTGAATTTAACAATTTTTTTCATAGTTATTTTAAAAAATACCAAAAAATTACTTATCAACAAAATTGTAGGAAATTTAATTACAAATCTGGAATATACTGTCAGATTTTCTCTACAACCAACGGTTTGCCCACAATGAAGCCGCAAGTAAAAAAAAGCTCTGCACACAATTCAAAATTCCCATCCGCCATTTTGATTTTTTTAGGGGGTTAAAAATTAAAAATTTTATAGTTTTTGGAAATTCCCCGTTGGTTGCTTGGTAAAAGTTACAAGTGTGCCAAATTTCAAGTTTCTAGCTCATCTGGAAGTGGGTTAGAATTTGTATACGTGAATGAGTGAGTTACACATGCAGCTTTATAGATATTAGATTAAGTGAATTATTTAACAATTAATAGTCTAACTACTAATCATGTATTATTAATATTTTAATTTATGTTTGGATTTCCTTTATACAATATATATTTACATGTTGTATATCAGATATTTAAGTTATTTATATGGTGTAATAAACCATTATCACCTAATAAACTACATTTACCATTATATCAGCCCTGTTCAGCTAAAATATTACAGCCAGATAAAAGAATTTTAAAAATGTAGGTTCTCCTCTTCTACTTCAGTAGATTTGCAAAATTGGTATTGTTCCGTGTAACCATAAAATAATTACCAATCACGTAACCTCCACCCCTAGATGTGGACACTGTTTATTTAAGGTGGGCCTACACCACAGACCAGTGCCTCTATAAAGTTGCGCAGAAAAAGTACTATCCACAGCTAGATTGGAACTCACAATCCTGGGTGTTGCCCCTTACCACAGTGCAACACCTTAGATCGTCAACAATGTTGGTATGGTTACTACAAAATGCAGAACATGCACTTCCTGACCTCTTCTCAAACTTCAACTCTTAAGTTTTAAATATAATCTAGGTTAATTTATACAAAACATGTGAACGTCAGTTACACAGTACACATTTACTATACATACGAACAAAAAGGTACTAATATTTAAAATGTTTGCTATCCTCAGACCAGAGGTACAGTACAATTTTTATAACCATATACTCGGCTGTGCACTACAAATGAAAACTAATAAATGCCGTCCTATGAGTCATTCCTGCATCAAGTGACATAATTTGAGTGAATGTTTTTAAGACACCCTTTACAATGACTACCGTTTCTGGAGCCAGTACAGTCTACTACAGTAAAAATTGAACTGTATTTATGAAGGAATAAAAAAACTACTTCATTAAATTTATATTTCAAGCCAAAATATATGCTAAAAATAAAAGGACCACACCATCACCCTTGATAGTTATATAAGCTTCACATTTGTACTGTTAATTTAGTTAGATTTAGCATAAACTGTATAAAGATAAATACATATCAATTTATTTATAAAAAGTAATTTATCAACATATTACTTTTGGTCTTTCAATTAATATGGGATATTCCTTAAAACAATTTTATCATCATATTTGCCACTTTAACAATACTTATATTTTTAAAATTATATTCATAATTAGGCCTATAGACATGGAGGTTGTGTTGGAATTAATATTGTATATATAGTAACTTATTTATATTTATTAGGCTAAATATCTCTTATAAGGTATGTATATAAAGTAAAATCATTAGGCCTACAGTGGTGTATGGAACAGTGATACAAAAAATTATAACTAGAAACTAAAACTAAATCAGGAATTAAAAACTTCATTTCAACAAACTGCCAGAGTAGAATAAAATATAAAGAAAGAAATTATGTTTTTAAACCAACGATTCCGTTTATTTTTCCTTATCTAACTTAGAATCTATCAGTTTTACTTATAAAAAGCAAAGATTTATATCTTATTTTCTATAATATAAAATATACATAATTTTGGTTGGTAAATTAATTTTCAATAAATGTATTGTAATTAAAATATAATTATTGAGTAGCTTTTCAATATATACCATAAGTCAAGCTTCAGATTCAGAAATCATACTAACACTTTGTGGTTCGGATTCCACGTAAAGCTTAAGGTCTTGTGAATGAATAATTTAAAATGAGATAATACAAATTATTTAAAATACATTATCAATAAAATTGCTTCTCATATATCTGTAAAGAATAATAAATCTTGTCCATTTATTAAAAATGGCATAGGGCATGTTCATTTTATTACAAATTAGGCATTACCAATGGGAGGCCTTTCAACATGTGGATTAATATACATTTTATTACACATTAGGCAATACCAATGGGAGGCCTTTCAACATGTGGATTAATATACATTTTATTACACATTAGGCATTACCAATGGGAGGCCTTTCAACATGTGGATTAATATACATTTTATTACACACTAGGCATTACCAATGGGAGGCCTTTCAACATGTGGATTAATATACATTTTATTACACATTAGGCATTACCAATGGGAGGCCTTTCAACATGTGGATTAATATACATTTTATTACACATTAGGCATTACCAATGGGAGGCCTTTCAACATGTAGATTAATATACATTTTATTACACATTAGGCATTACCAATGGGAGGCCTTTCAACATGTGGATTAATATACATTTTATTACACATTAGGCATTACCAATGGGATGCCTTTCAACATGTAGATTAATATACATTTTATTACACATTAGGCATTACCAATTGGAGGCCTTTCAACATGTGGATTAATATACATTTTATTACACATTAGGCATTACCAATGGGAGGCCTTTCAACATGTGGATTAATATACATTTTATTACACATTAGGCATTACCAATGGGAGGCCTTTCAACATGTGGATTAATATACATTTTATTACACATTAGGCATTACCAATGGGAGGCCTTTCAACATGTAGATTAATATACATTTTATTACACATTAGGCATTACCAATGGGAGGCCTTTCAAAATGTGGATTAATATACATTTTATTACACATTAGGCATTACCAATGGGAGGCCTTTCAACATGTGGATTAATATACATTTTTGTTATATTTTCAAATCAATAAGCTACGTTATCCACAAATAGTTTTACCAATAGGGGGTAATTTAGGGTTTGGTGTGTTTAGCAAGCTTAGGAATATGTAATAACTCACCATGTGGTTGTCCTCCATATTAACCTTTTTCGTAGAGGACCTAACATTCATAAAAGGATAAGTGTCATCTTTTTGTCTTTGCTTGCATGTCATCTGTAAACATAAAAAGAACTTAAATGACAAATATGATATTTCTTACGTATAGAAGCTGTAAAAATCAGTTAATTATTATAACGTTTTAGGCAATTTTGTTTTGTTTAAATAATTTACATTAAATCACCGTTACTAGTTAGTACCAGTCTTTGTTACAGAGATTTTTTCTTACCAGTCTTTTTTATTTAATTCAGTTTTTTTGGCGTGAGAATTCAATTTCAATTTGTTTAGGTAATTTTTATAGCTATTTGAATGTTTAAAGAAAATAATAATGGTGTTTTTTGTTATGATTTATATGAATTTATTTTTAACTTGTCTAACGGTAAATGCTAGCAATAGGTCTCTATTTTCTACTTTTGTGTTTGTAATGTAGCTTAAGTTTAACATGTTAGTTCCACAATTATTTAGTCCAATAACGCGTATAAATAAAAAATCAAATGTTTACATCTATATAGGCTATGTATAAAGCATTAACTATATCGATTTCACTTAGGCTTAGTCACTGAGTTTTCCCCCACCCCAGCCATGACGAAGTGGGTGTGAGAAACAAAAACTCATATTTTGCTTCTAAAATAGTTCTTGACAAACACCTTAACAGGTGCTATCCAACTCAAGATGAATTAATTAATTTGAAAAATGTAAAAAGTTGAGATTTTTTTCTTACCAAGGGAGTAACAGCGGGTTGTATACTTTCTAAACCAAAGAAGTAACTGATATACAATATCCCATGATCCTCCACAGGTCTTTACGCACTTCAAATTATTGCCCCCCCACAGTCAACCTCCTTGAGTTCTTGGATCTTGTTGTGCCAGTTTAATTTTGCCTTAACTCTCCTTTTCTTTTTATTGTGTTAAATCTTAGTACAGTCTTTCCACTATACACCACCCATTGAGCCACATGTCCTGGAATGGCAACCCGGAACCCTAATTACCTTACTACTCTTGTCCATTACTTACATTAACCCTTTTAGTGCCAGGCTTTTTTCAAATTTCCTATGCGAAAAGTGCCAGGCCAATTTTGTCAAAAATGTAAGGTTCCAGGTAAAAATTTATAGAATCCATGTTTTTAGTCATATTTATATAAATTCTTTTTTAAATGAAAGACCAATAAGTGGTCTATAGAGCTATGTATAAATATTTAACATTTCTTTGTAATAAATTTTATTTTTTTCTAAAAACCTTGAGAAAAACAATTTTTTTAATTTTTTTTCAAGTTTGAAGGTCCGTATGTTAGTTATAATTTTATTTCAGAATATTGTCCTGAACGGCATTTTATAGAGCATTTAAAACTGAACTAATACATATAATTTCATTTACTATACTTCTAAAATTATCTCTTTACAAAATTATAACTAAAACATTACACATTGGTTGCTAAGCGACATAATAGTTATACCTAATAGTTACGTGTCTGTCACGGAACAGTTACGTCATCTAGACACAGTCCAAGAGCGAAACTGCGTGCAGCGGTCATTGGCAAAGCGTCTGGTATTATTCTGGCGGCCATTTAATAAAACATAACGATGCACTATAACAAATACAGCGCGTCTCTCACAGCGACGCTGGCATTTCTCGCACTAGTAAGGGGCTGGCACTAAAAGGGTTAAGCCATCCTAATCCTTTTCTAAATTAGATAAGTATTAGAGTAAGTTAATAAGGTAACTTTTAAATACAGAATTGAGAACCATCGTAAAATGACTATTTAAATCTTCATATTCATCATTTTAAATTTTTATGCACCCCTAATATTTAGCGCTCTAGGCATGGTCCTGTGCGGAAAAGCAGCATTGTGTGTTTGCTTATTATCTGGCAACAGTTGAGATCTCATGATTAAATCATGGTGCAATCAGGCCTTTTGCAGATCTTTATACAAATTTTGTTATAACTTTTAGCAGACTATATTAAAAGAAGAAATTTAATTCATTGAGGACAGCATTATACTTAAAGCTCTCATCCAGTAAAATGATTGAATGAAGGTTATGCTATAAATATTATATTCCTTGCTGTAATGTCAATACTGTGGGAGATTAGATATAATACAGTATTTCTTATTTCCTTACAACAGAGTTATAACACTTTATATTATTTATTTTATTCCTAAAAGTTTGTTATTTATTTACTAGTTTTAGGTTAGGTTGAAGGGCACTAGGCCAGGAATTAGCATATTAGGAGAGATAGGATATCAGCAAACTTACATAAGAAGACACACCCACTTACACCTTACAGAAGTAAACAAATACAGAATCACATTTTGTACAATTTTTACAAATTTCCTCACGGTAACCCCCTGAGAAAAGTGCCAGTGGCACTGAAAATTTTTGAAAAATGTGTTGGTTTCTGTATTCTTGTGTGAATTTGCTGATGCCCTATCTCTCCTAATAAATTGTTTAGTAGTTAATTCTAAATTCAATTTATACAAATTTGTATTTAACAAACACATATTTGAATTAATTACTCAGCTCTATGACAGGATTATATGGGTTTATTGAATAAAAATGCACTTTTATAACAAAAAATTGCATTGAACTCTGAAGTAGATCAATAAATAATATTGAGGATATCTAACACGAGCAGTTTCAATTTAATAAATATCTGATTTTCAGCTCTGATGTAATACCTAAATACTAATCTTGAATCAATAATGATTGAATAAATATAGTACGAGGGTCATCCAGAAAGTAAAGAACGATTGCGCATCACGGACGGCGCAGTTCCCCCACCACCGTGGGAGTGGGCTTATTCTTTAGTCCAAACCTTCCGTTTCAGTTTGAGCTGTGTAGCGGTGCCGTGAAATCACGTTTGCGTCTCTTGTGGAAGTTCAAAATGGTGGCGCCAATTGAAAATCCCGCCAAGTGTGAAGTCCGTAGTGTGATTCGGTTTCTGAATGTGCAGCATGTTCGACCCATAAAAATTTATAGGCAAATTAAGGCAGTGTACAGTGACAATGCGATGAACGAGTCATCGGTGAGAAAATGGTGCATTCAATTTAATGAAGGCAGAACTAGTGTGCACGACGAGGAACGAAGCGGAAGGCCGTTACTCGTTACTGACGAGTTGACAGCGAAAGTTGACGAGAAAATTCAAGAAAACCGGCGTTTCACTTTGAGCGGTAGTTCTCAAAGTTCAAAAAATTCAACAAAAAATGCCAGTAGACCGCTCAAAGTGAAACGCCGTTTTTCTTGAATTTTCTCGTCAACTTTCGCTGTCAACTCGTCAGTAACGAGTGACGGCCTTCCACTTCGTTCCTCGTCGTGCACACTAGTTCTGCCTTCATTAAATTGAATGCACAATTTTCTCACCGATGACTCGTTCATCGCATTGTCACCGTACACTGCCTTAATTTGCCTATAAATTTTTATGGGTCGAACATGCTGCGCATTCAGAAACCGAATCACACTACGGACTTCACACTTGGCGGGATTTTAAATTGGCGCCGCCATTTTGAACTTCCACAAGAGACGCAAACGTGACTTCACGGCACCGCTACACAGCTCAAACTGAAGCGGAAGGTTTGGACTAAAGAATAAGCTCACTCCCGCGGTGGTGGGGGAACTGCGCCGTCCGTGATGCGCAATCGTTCTTTACTTTCTGGACGACCCTCGTATAAATTTAATTGAATTGAAGAAAGGTAGGAGACCTTGGCTTGAGGGAAATTTAAATGTTTGATGCAAGTACAGTATATAGACCATGTTGAATACAGGGCAAGGCTAACAATATTAAATATTGTTAACGAAATGTCAAAAAGAAGATAGAAAAGTGGCAGCTTTTTAAAATTTTGCTTGAATGAAAAAAGTTTGTTTAGCCAAATGTCATCAAATAAAACTTTTAATTGTCGTTACAGTGTTAATTGACCGACAGATAATAAAAATAACATAGTCAAAGCATACTTTTTAGTTAATTTAATTGAAAGTTGGGTTCACAAAAATTGTTTTTCTGTGCTCATAAATTTATACCTGTGCGTATTATGCATGTGCAATACAGCCAAGTGACGTAATAACAGAAAAAATTTAGTTGTAACCAAGAACTGCAGCTTTTCTTATATCAATATTCCTCACTATCTAATTAACAATCAAAATCAAACTTGAAACAATTTTCAGTTATTACAAATTTGCAAAAAAGTTTTAACATCTAAATTGTTGTTCAAGCCAGGTGAACAAAAAAATGACCTCTAACTTAATACCCTCTCTCAATACTTTTCAGAAACAGATCTTAACATGAATTCAATCTTCTTAATATTTTCAACGGAGAATAAATGATTAACCTCTCTGAAGTCCTACTTCCGTCAGTCTTCATAGATGAAGATGCAATTGTACAGTCAGAAACTGCTGATTGGCGCGCAATTGGACGGTGGTCTCCGGTGGGACTAGCATGTTAGTATATTAGCCATGGTATTGTCCAAAAAACAACTTTGTCCTTAGAAACATAGCACTTCTTAATAACAATAGATAGCAGGCACGGATTTAAGGGGGGGGCGATGGGGGCGATCACCCCCCCCAAACGGAAAAAAGCAAAAAAATGTACCTACACGCTTAGAATAAAATGTTAATAAAATATTTGATTTACCGTCATGAAAATAACATTAGTAATTGTTACCGTCTTAATAATATTACAGTATATATAATATTCGGATGTGTAGTCTGAGTTTGTAGAAAGGAGAATTTCCGAGTCGTCGGTTGGTAATTGGTAGGCCTATATATTTTCGCCGGCAACACTGCGTGTCTAGCGCCGACGTAGTGGCGAGACGCCGAGACACTGATTGACAGACGACATTGATTTGATAGTTGAGTTATTATATTAATGGTTGTGTAATGAATGTGTTAAATGTAACTCTACACAGTTAACTATGTTTAACTATGTCCAAACTATGTTTAAGTTGTTGCTCATTGAACTGTTTCCATAAAATTTTAACAATACAACATTCCAATGGAATCCATTTTATTATTTAATAGTTGTGATATTAAATGTATATACTTAAATGCTATTTCGAAGTTGTACAATTTATTTTGAAATTACATCAGGAAACTACCCCAGGGGTTCTAAGAAGTATCAATGGCAATACCTATGGCAATACCAATTTGACAATTAATTGTTTAAACTAGTGTCATTAATCAGCTGTTGGAATAAATTTATGCCAAACTTATTTTCGATTACAGAACTTAGGTATTCTTCTATATTTAAACCCTAAAAACACCCCCAAACTGCTAAAAATAGTACTTCTAGGACGTTAAAATAGCAACATTTTCCGGGGGAGGACCCCCGGACCCCCCCCTTACTGGGGGGTATTCCATACCCCCCAGACCCCCCCGGCAGGTTCGCCCCCCCCAATTCACTGCTCTGGATCCGTGCCTGATAGATAGTCTACAATAATATATTTTAGTTTAATTGAGAGCATCATTAGGTACTTTATAGTTTTATGGAGTCTTTCTAGCAAGAAAAAGTTAGATAAGATATTTTTAATTTGGAAGAGGTCTATCTGTAGTATTCTAAGACCGTCGAATTCTTGTTTTCAACATTATTAGAGTTTAGGTATCTTAACAGTCCCATCTGTGTTTATGTTTGAAACTTTATCATAGATTGTAAATTTTAAGTCATTCCCGGCATACACTCATAATTACAACA